>CM035434.1:39420544-39435544 GCA_020310875.1 Ceratopteris richardii | reverse complement strand
GGCCACCTAATACATGGGGGACATGTGAGTAAAAGTGTGAGTAAAACAGCCTAGCTACCGGTGAATGGTTGGAGGTGGGTGTAGTATGTGGTACATTGGGGTTGGTCTGAGTGCCTCCTGCAGGAAGACAACCCATGGGGTGGTGGTGCACCTATGCTTGTGGTCATAGGCTGTCCTGATGCGTGAGATATCCTCCTGATATAGTCGTGGTCGATGATATCTGCCCATGCGTGGTCGGCGCCGTGCTCTCTGTGCTACTGCCTGGTAGAGCGTGAGCCCTTTAGATGGACCTCTCTGATGTAGCTCAGCTCGCTGAAAAAACTGGGTAATGGTCTGCTGCGTACTCACCCGTGGCTGATGTGTGGGCTGGAGTGACCGATCTCGCCTCTCGTATGCTTCTGCGAGGAAGCATCCCAAGCGTCGCTGGTCTCCCATAGTTATGCATAACAGGAGTGACTACTCTATCTGGAATTGTGCTCGTAGGTCTACATATGTTGGGCATCTGATAACAAAATCCTCCTCACTCTCTACCTCTGTCTCGCATACTGGGCACCACCTCTCCTCACGGGGGACTCCCCTGGATCGACCCCTCTCAATCTCGAGCTGATGTGATGAAACCCGGAGCTGCCCAGTGACGACTCGAAGCTGGTGGGGTAGATATGTCTGCATGTATCTCGGAATCTCGATGAAGCCCTCGTCCGATATATGTAGAAAATGCTCACGGTAATAGAGCATTTTTCGGTGGCAATGACAAATGTACCCCTAGGGCTCACCCATGTCCTCTGTATGTATGTATGCCATATCTCTTGACGAATGATCCTATTCCTCTCCTGATGAGAGAGCGAGTAGGTGGGTGCATGTTAGTCGTACTATAGTGGTGGTAGCCTATCTATGTCAAAGCCGTGGTGGGCCAGCCAGTCTCGTGTCTGTGCATACCATGAGGAGGTGTCGCTTGCTAATGCCATGTCCCGTGATGCCTGGAAAGCCCGATAAGCAATGCGCTCTATATCCATGCTGCGGAGTCTGTGTAATAGGCATACTGTCTGGAATAGTGCCTCAACTAGCATCGGTGGTGCAGCGAGCTCCGCTCTAATGATATCATGTGGTGTCATGGACACAAAGAAAACCATCTTGAACCTTATATTCTATGTCAATTTCTATATCTCATGATTGGTTCAGATTTTAGACAAACTAATGCTTCCATTGCGTCCGGAACGTGCCAAAACCCTAAGATCGACTGTTTACTCGCTCGAATCTAATATTCAGAGGTCCCATTTTGGATTGATGACATCATCATTTTGCAACCGCCCTTGAAATCCTATATAAGGAGGCATTGGGCCACATTCATTCTCAGTCTTGCCAATGCCAGTCTTGGGAGCTCAAGGGATCCTGATCACCAAGTAAGTAGTTTCAAGTTCCAGTTCAAGTTCTAGTCTTGTTTCTTACTCTAGTCTTGTCTAGTCTTGTCAAGAGAGAGAGGGAGGGAGGGAGGGAGGGAGGGAGGGAAAGAAAGACTTTTTAATGTCTATTAGAGACCAAAATTGGCCTATGAGACAAAACATATACATCAGTATGACCTAATCCATTGTGATCCCAAAAGGAAAATAAAGTATGAGTACAAAACATAGTATAAAAGGAGTGGATAATAGCTGGCGTCGAGGGTGTGGGGTGCTATGGGCATGCACTCTATATGCTCAATAGGTGAGATACAAATATGATATGCATAGGGAGGGGAGGGGAGGTGGTGTCATAACCCTCTAAATGTCTGGAGTGGGTGTACGATATAAGGCATCGGTGGGTAAGGCATCGTGGAGATCCTCAAAATGCTCTGCACATGGAGATCGAGAGGGGTGCGCTGCTGACGTCTCCGTATCTCCATGTCATGGCGTGCATGAATGGCCTGAATCTCTCTCTAATGGGGACGGGCTCTCCGGGGTGGGGGTCTCGGTCGTCGATGCTGTCATCTAAGCTCCTCTGCTCTCTGTAATGTGATACCCCGCATCGATCTGGGTCCTCGGGTGGTTGTGGGTCTGAAAAAAGCTGTAATATAAGTCTGGGGGTAAGGTGTATCTCCATTTGCTGCTAGAGAAGTGATGCATGGTGGCACTGGAGCTCTACTAGGAAATGACCTAGAGGGCACTGGTCCTCCGTCTCCAATAAAGCCCTGATCTCTCTGGGCCCCCTGAAGAGCTGTGGGTAGCGGTCTCTGATGTCCTCATATGCCTGGCATCTACATGTGTAGTGCTCCTCGTCCTCCACCTCCTCTCGGCATATCCTGCATAATCTCTCATCCCTGGGGGTAGGTGTCGCACGCCCAACCTCAATATCGAGCTGATGTGATGATACTCTGAGCTTCCCAATGGTCACTCTCTCTGCTGGTGCCATGCATGGACCCATGTATCGTGGTCTTTGAATGAAACCATCCGCTGTCACAGTCAGGAAGTGCTCTCTGTAGTGTTTTCTCTTTGTGGGAAGAGGCTCTCGTGGTGCTATCCATGTCTCCCTGACGTGTATCTATAGTAGGTCATGACGGATGATCCTGTTCCTCTCCGAACGAGAGAGCGTAATGTAGGGGGAAGAGAGGTCATACTGAAAAGGGGGGAGATCTGTAATGCTCATGCCATGGTCTGCTAACCATCGGTAGGTTTGTGCATACCATACTCTCTCATGCCCAGTCTCTTCCAAATGTCTAGAGGTCTCAAATGCACAAATGCAAGCTTGGTGAGTCTATTGGTGGGGAGCTCTCTGACTCTCAGAATAAAGGTCACCAGCTCAAAGAGGGCCTCCACTAGCATCGGTGGTGTGCCAAGCTCACCTCATATAATGTCATGTGGAACGGAGGGCTTGCTACGGAGCAAGTGTGAGATCATGGTGACGTGGGGCCTCTCAATCCGTGTCCACATCGCCTCCATGATCACTGGTGCCCATACTGCCGTTGCATACATCAATGCGGGTGTCACTAGAGTATCAAAGAGCCACCCATTAGTCCGGGGCTCTTGAAAATGTGCCTGAAAGCAGCATCTCTCCAATCCTGCAAATGCCGCATAGCCTCACGTCAATCTATCTCTCGCTGCCTGTGCCATGGAGAATACCCCTGAGCTACCCGAGAAGGTGATACCTAGGTAGACGTAGGAGTCCACTACCTCTATCTGTCCTCCTGCTACGGTGAAGGAGGTGCGATGGCGTATTGTCCTGGAGGTATGGAAGATCATGACCTTGGTCTTGCCAAGGTTCACTGTGAGTCCTCTCTCCATGTAGAAGGTATCGACCGCCTGTAAATGTGACTGCAACCCCTCTTGTGACTCTGAAAGAAGAACAATGTCATCAGCATATAATAGGATGTGTACTGGCGTACCTCCGAGGTCTCCTCCTAGCCCTCCTGCTCGTTGTATATACTCTGTGATCTCGTCGATGTAGAGACCGAAGAGAGTGGGTGAGATAGGGTTTCACACCAATGGTGCTAACAAGGCTGTCTGATAGGCCGCCGGGGGGGCGCACCCTGTCGGTGACTCATGCATACAAAGCATGGATGGCCCATAGCATGTCTGATGGTAGCTAAAACTTCTGGAGTCTTCCTAGTAGTCTCCCAGTGGCGCAATCCCTACTCATGAGAAGGTCAAACAACTCTGCCTCCTATCGCTCCTCGTAAGCTCGCCTGTGAGGGCTCGCATCTGTCGTCGTGCCTCCCTCTTTGTGATGGAACCCAAGATACTCTGTGCTCTGAGATGTCGGTATAGTCGTCTACACTCCTCATTGTACCACCTATTCTTAGGTGTATGCCCAAGCCGTGTCGAATGTGTAGTGCTATGGGTGGTGTATGGAAAGCTGAGAGTAGTGGATCTGTGGAGGATCGAGAAGTGGGCGGTGAGGGTGTCCAATGGGGCGGAGGGATCAAGGGAGTAGATGCGCTCTCGAACATGGGAGCTATAGATATGTGCTAGCTCATGTCTAAAGTGAATGGTGGTATGGGCATGTGGCTGTATGGTCGCGGGTATGCATGGTGAGCCGCGTATGGATAGGGAGAGATATGCGTGATCAACTCCAATCGGTATGGGTGGGATGGTGAAGGAGGTGACGAGATGAGTCGCCTCCGGGGGTCTGATAACATAGTCTACCACACTGCCTCCATGCGGTGTCGTGGGTGGGATGCAGGTGAGACCACCCGAGGTGGGCCAGATCACTATCCCATTATATATAATGAGACAGTGTGCTTCTCCCATCTGGAGTAGGTGTTGGCCGTATGAGGTGGGTGTGGCGGTGTCGGCTTAGGCTCGGAGTGTAGACATGTCCTCTATGGTGCGAAGCATCTCAAGGTCATCAAAGTCGTAGATATCACATCGGTGGCTCTGAGTGCGGGCATTGAAGTCTCCTACAAGCAAGACTTCACCCATCCCGGTATACTCCATAATGGTGTCACTGAGGGAGTCATATGGCGATGTGTCTGATCCCTCCCCTCTTGAGGGCTGCTTGGGAGAATGTGTGAAGCGCAAGGTGGTAAGGTTCGTAAGGTTTGTAAGGTTCGGTACGCATTCGGTTCGAGGGAAGAACCTTACCTTCGAGGTAAGGTTCGTTCATGTATAATATATATATATATATATATATATATATATATATATATATATATATATATATATATATATATATATATATATATATATATATATATATATATGTATGTATGTATGTATGTATGTATGTATGTATGTATGTATGTATGTATGTATTTATTTATTTATTTATTTATTTATTTCAAAATAATGCAAGCACAAATAGATTTCTAAACTCTAGTTTCTACACCATATACCATGGTCCATAAGTTATAACTTATAACCATCAACAATTTAACATAACCATCTTTTAGACTTTATGAATAATATCGCCATCTACTATGAACCAAAATGTACGTGAATAATACATGAAGCATGAAATGTCTCAAGTGAACCATAAATCGTGATACAAAAACATAATGAAGAAAGGACATCTATGATGCCTGAGTCCACTGTCCAGTGTCAAACTCCACATAATGACTAATCTATATAGTATAGACTAAATAATGGGATCAATCATCATGCTCCTCATCATCCATCCCCTCCAAAGAAGACAATGATGATGACTCTGATGGAATGTCTCCAATGACAATGACATTCCCATCCTCATCGTACTCTGGCTCGACAATCTAAGTGTAATCAATGCTATGTGGTGCTATGTCAATATCATCTTCCTCAGGAAGTGGCTCTCCTCATCGTCGTGGGCGCATTTTACGCCTCCTGCTGTACACCGGTGCTGGAGCTACACTCATAGATGCAATGCCGATTTGTTGGAGATAAAGGCCCCAAGGACTCTCCTTTTGTATATTTTGACCCTTCCATTGAAAAGCTCTCTTTGAGAGCTTTCCAGATATATTTTTCTTATATTTTTTGGACCCCGAATTGGGGAGTTATAGGCATTTACATTATTTTTATGACTTTTGGTCATTGGCCATGTGTGAACATGCCCAAATGACCTAAAAGTCACTTATCAATAAGACTTGGTCCCAAATCTCTCATAACTTGATTGGGACTTCTTCAACTTCAACTTCTCCATCTTCTTCTCGAAATTTCTGCGTAGGTTTCTCTCTCTACTTTCTCTCTCCTCACGCAGCAGCCCACTCCCTTGGTGTTTGGAGCAACCGAGCACACCACGACGTAGCTCTCCGCGGCCTCTTTCAACTGGTATCAGAGCTTTGAGCTGTTCCATCGTGACAAAGTTGCTCGAAGTGCTTTTCTACTTCAGCCTTTGTTAAGCTGAAGGTGTTTTCTTGTATTTGGGAGAATTTCATCGCAAAAAACCTTCTTTTTTCGTGATAAAAGTGCTGTTTTTGGAGGATTACTTCAGCCCGGAGCAAAGTTGAAGCAAATTTTGTGCTTTTTAGAGAGTTTCATCGCAAAGAATCTCTTCTATTCTTCCTTTTGTATCCCCACAGGTCATTTTCAACATCCACATTGCTGATTTTTTCATCTACAGGTCTTTTGTGGCAGAAAGTCTCTCTCATTTCAAGTGGGAGGACATGTACAAATATTGAGGAAGTGCATACTTGCTGGAAACTTACTACAACAGGTCATTTCTCTGATTTTATGGGTCATATTGCTCCAAAAAATGGGGCTTTTGTGAAAACAAGCACCCGTTGACTTGGTTTTGCATCTATGTATGCCTTTTGTGGTTGAAAAACAACAAATTTGTTGTTTTTTATGCAATTACAGCTTGCTGGAATTCTCTGAAATTTTCTGCAGAAAATTTCAGAAATTGATTTTTGCAAGTTTTGAACTATTTTTGGGCTTAATTTCTCAGCTATAGTCTCGTAAGGTAATTGCGCATAGGACAACAGGTGAATTTTACCTTTTTTGGTGAAATTTTGAAGCTCTTAGTGTGCAAACATGGCCTTTACCTCCTCTGATGTCAAAAGCTGAGATCAAGAGTTTTGAAGGTAATGGTTTCGATTTGTGGAAAGAGAGAATGTTGGGCATCCTCTTTCTTAAAGATCGTGAAGGGGCTCTTGAGGAAGTCAAGCCTGAAGATATGACAGATGCAGCATGAATGAATCTAAACAAGAAGGCCATCACTTACATCAAGATGGCTGTATCAGATGAAATCTTAGTGGATTTGAAAGGCCTTACACATGCTTTTGAAGTATGGGAGAAGCTAAAAGCCACTTATGAAAATACCACGCCTGTAAATCAAGTGCATCTTATGCGTAAGCTAGTGTGTATGAAGCTTGATGAGTCAAAAAGTGCGGCTGAGCACTTATCTTCGTTTACACGTACTCTTTCACAATTGAAGGACTCTGGATTACCTCCATTTGATGATAAGCTTAAGGCCATCTTCTTGTTGATGACCTTACCCGATTCATGGGAAAAATTGGTTGTTTCACTTTTGAATAGCCCCAGTCTTATCTTTGATGGTGTAAGGGGTTCTATTTTGAATGAGGAAATCAGGAGGAAAGCTAGTGGAGAGGGTAGTGGTTCAGCCAATGTGGCTAGAGGAAGAACAGAAAAGAAAAGTGGAAATGTACAGAGGAACTGGAGAAAAAGCAAAGGCAAGGCTGAAGTGACTTGTTATCAATGTGGTAGGAAAGGTCACAAGAAGCCTGATTGCAGATTTTATAAAGCTGAACTAGAAAGAAAGAAGAACACAGGTGACAGGAAAAAAAAGGACACCAAGAATGACTCCTTGAGTTCCCACGATTGGCATTGGCAAAACTGAGGATGTATGTGGCCAAGCCCTCCTTATATAGATATTCATGGATGGTGGTCAAGGGCGATTATGAATTGATGATGTCCTCGATGATCTTAACAATCTGAAATAGTCTGTGGATATCAAATCAAGCAAGTAGAAAGTCGATCGTAGGGTTTTGGCACATTTTGGATGCGATGGAAGCATTAATTTCTTCAAATTAGAACCAAACATGAGATATAGAAAGTCACATGGAATCCAAGGTTCAAGATGGTTTCCTTTGTGTTCATGACATCACCTCCCCCTCAAGCGATGAGTTCCATGAGGAGAGGTTATGTGAGTATGAGATCTTTTAGGACTTGAATCTTCATAGCTCTTGGTCTTTTTAGAGTTCTTGATATGTGGTACTTGAACATGATGATGATGGATACCTATGAAAGGGTTTGTAGTATATCTAGTATTAGATAAGTCTTCCTTTTGAATGTCTATCATGGCATCTGCTCCATTGAGGGCTACACATAGAGATGCGTGTATCGGCTCACCTCCCAACCACCGAGCACCCATCTTTTTCCTTAATATTCATGAAGAGAGAGACTCCCCTCTTCGATCTTCTACTAAGTGATACCATGTAGCATCCTTCTCATAAGATGGCTCTCACCCCATGAATATCATGTGACATTTCCTTCCCCTTGAAAGCATTTTAGCCCTCGAAAATGTGAATGAAATGTCTGTAATAGTAGAAGAAAGTGCTCGGACTCCCTTGAACCCCATGTACTCTATGTACATGTTCATCTTTATGTATGTTGTTTCCCCATATCCTTCCCCTTAAGAACTCTGATATGAGATAATCTCAAAGGTGGGAAACTGTTTGAGTGGTGCCTACTATCTCCTATATGCACTGAGCTTCCAAACTATTGCTCCCATGACATATAATATAATCGAAATGACCTAAGTTCATATGATGTACCCTCTATGGAGTAATAATATGAAAAACAAGTGTAAAGTGCCAAGCTTATAAGCTTGACCATACCATAATGGAGATAATAAACCATAGAATCCTCTGAAATATAGAACCAAGTCCCAAAAAAAGTGACTCCAAACCCATCTAAGACTAAATGATAGATCGTGCTCATACTAGTCTAGGTCTTCCTAACCTTGAGTGTAATCACAAGTAATATATTAATCTAAACTACCTTATGAACTATGCAAATCCATTGGCTGACTCATATATAAGAATTTCTTGGTAGTAAAATGCAATCTCTACATTCCATCTACCAAAAAGTCTTTGGTTTGTTATCCATTACTTTGGACTAAGTTCTACTGGAAGAGCATCTATTGGCACCAGTGCAAACTCTAGAATTTTCTCTTCCCTGTAATTTGTTGTATGAATGCAAAAGCATCCGCTTGGACATTCACATAATCCATAAGTACCCATCCTCCTAATTGATGCTCACACATCATCTTCATGATGTAACACCAACTAAGAGTTCGGTACCCCAATAGGTTAGATCTATCCCTATCTCCTAGAAAACCCTAAAGAGAGGATTCATAACTCTACTCCGAGTCTCACTAATGTCAATAACTAGATCATCTCATCTAGTCATAGTTGGTTTGGAACTCATTCCAAACAACTTTTATGGTTCGGTGCTTTTGGTTCCACACCAACATTCCAAACAACGTATGGAACCTAAACTTAAAAAAACAATACCCAGTGGTTTTTTTGATAGTGCCTTGCCTTAGGAGTCGGTGGGCTCTCTCTCTCACAAACCTACTCCAAAGACCATTAGTACATACACACTCATATATACATATATACATTCATGACTCGTTGCATTTCTGAATGCATCTATGATGTCACACAAAACCTATGGTGCTATATCACACGTACTAAGTACTATTATGTCACATAAAAGTAAGAACTGATATATGCATGCGTACATTCATATGTATACATATACATACATGCATACACATATATAGTGCATGCATACATGACATAATGCACATTGAATGTATACACTTTACATGCATGTATGCACATAAATAAATAAATAAATAAATAAGTAATAAGTAAATAAAGAAGTAAATAAATAAGTAAATAAATAAATAAATAAAAAATACACACACACACACACACACACATATATATATATATATATATATATATATATATATATATATATATATATATATATATATATATATATATATATATATAAGTTAGTTAATAAGGTAACATTCCATACCATTCCATATCTTGATGTTTGGTATGGAACCATATATATATATATGTATGTATATATATATATATATATATATAATATATATATATATATATATATATAATATATATATATATATATATATATATATATATATATATGTGTGTGTGTGTGTGTGTGTGTGTATGTATAATGTATGTATGGTTCCATACCAAATGTATATATATATGTATGTATGTATAATGTATGTATGTGTGTGTATATATATATATATATATACATATATGTATATGTATATATATATATATACATATATGTATATATATATATATAATAATATACATACATACATACATACATACATACATACATACATACATATATATATATATATATATATATATATATATATATATATATATATATATATATATATATATATATATATATATATATATGTATATATATATATATATATATATATATATATATATATATATATAAATATATATATATATATATATATATATATATATATATATATATATATATATATATGTATATATATATATATATATATATATATATATATATATATATATATATATATATATATATATATATATATATATATATATAAAGGTAACATTCCATACCATTCCATATCTTGATGTTTGGTATGGCACCACGTTCTGTACGCGTACCGTACGTGCCGTACCAAACGTTCTGTATCACCTTGCATCTAGTTAAGGACCATCACTGGGAATAAACATAACTATTCTCTAAAGACTTCATGTGAGACACAATCTAACCACCATGATTAATTGATCTCCCTATTATCTTCATCTCATCTAAAGAAAAGAGTTCTGGAAGTGGAATCTATTCCACTGTCCCTTCCCCTTTCCCTTTTCCTTTCCCTTTGAAAGAGGTTATATTGTATCCAATTGCTCTACTCATCCATAATTGAGAACATGCACAAAGTTCTCCATGTCTTTCCCTCCAAAATAGTGGGTAATAAAAGTCCCATGTGAAAGAAAATTACATTGAAAAGTAGAGGAAATGAATTCCTTCTAAAATAAACTAAAAGATGTTTTCTAAACATCTCTTCTCTCTAAAGGAAAACAGACTCTATTCTTCTCCAAAGAAGAAATCATATTTTCCTTTCCTTTTCCCCTTCAAGGAAGAGGAGCTAAAGTGAGATCTCTGAGCTAGAGTGCGATCACTCCCATATCTCTAAACTAATTCCCTCTTTCCCCTTTCCTTAAAAGAGAAACTTATGAATTCATTTGATGCTCTCTTCCATAAACTAATACATAATTCCTCATTATATAAACTCCTATGAAGATGGAGAATAAATCTTCCATATCTAATGAAGGTGTAGGTAGCGAAGAGCAGAGAAAATAAATTCCTTATAAGAGTCAAAGACCTTTGCTCAAATGGTCAACAATGATATGACATGATAACATAACATGTGTATCGATATTAAAAGCTATCTCTGCCAACCATCTTCTATGCATGGATTTATACGATCCAATCAAAGTAATGGAATTATCCGTCCTGAAAACCAAAAAATGAGTATGTGATATCAATGGTGATAAAATCACCTATCACATTCTCTTCTAGAAGAATAAATCTTCCCTAAACTATGAAGGATATCTTCCAATCCTAAGGAGATTTCTGCTAAGAGCTCTCCTCTTATCTAGTGAGACATGTCGCCATGAATGATGAGTCCTTTTCTCCTTGACCATAGAAGAAGAGTGCTCAAATGGAAGTCATTTTCACCATCCCATACGAGTGGAACCTTCTTTCAAGCATGCTTACATCTTATTGATGTTTTGCAAAGAAGCCATGTTACCATGCCATAACATTCTTGCCTAAAGGTAAGTGCGTATATAACGCCATGCGGTGGGAAAAATTTCGTCAGCATTTCCCCAAAAAGATGGAGTTCCAAAAAATTCTAACCATAAACTCAAGTATAAAGCCTTGCAGGCCAATGGCAGAGAGGCCATCCAATATAACATAGGGCTTGGCAAGCCCATGGCATACACACCATATACTCATACATGAACTCGATAACCTGCAAAAATATAAGATGCTAACAACAATCTCTTTGTTGCATAACTATATAGTTCCTGCAACCATCTTTCCTGCAAACAATCAAAAGGTGTACTCATAGCAAGTTGATCCATACGTTTAGAATTAAAACAACGATCAAATTTAATGTATGCGTTCCCATCCATGCACGTACATATAGAGCATGCCAAAACATGAAGTAAAATGCTTGAAAATATAAACTATACGTTCCTGAATGGTTTGGTATTGGAATTGCATGCATCCAATCCTTTTCAACAAGCTTCGACACCTATGCACTTTCCTCACCAGTTCCTAACATAAACTTTGAAGTGTCCGAAAACATCGGATCACTTCCCAAAACATAATGCATGGTCAAATGATTACCAAAATAATGCAAATTTACCCAAAAAATGCATATGTAATCCCTCTTTAGACCTGCAAAAACTTTTTTTGGAGTTGCAAATAATCATACAATATAATATACATAATGTGCAAGTGGCTCGAAGAGAAATTTCTTCAATCGCCTTCCCAGTTTGTAAGATATGGCTACCAAAAGGTAGTTGCTAAAAACTATTCAGAATTTGCAGACCTGCATAGACCTGCAAAACTACATAATTTCCAAAATTTCTTTTGATACTGAAAGTAGATCTTGTGCTCTTCGAAAGGAGTCATAGCATATCCAATTTGGAGTTTTCTAGCCCAAGATCTGGCCTCTCTAAGTATGTCATGCCAAACTAGTGGACTGATGGAGGCGTTGGAAAAAGTGTGAAAATGTGATTTTTGAAGAGCCGAAAAGCATTCTTCCATCAAGCAAATCCTAAAATTCTCTCCATAATTTCAGAGAGTAATATATGAAGATTCTTAGGCCTATTTTGACCTTACCAAATCCTCCCTTCGTGGATGCTAATTTGCTCCCCGAAAGAGGCATAAATCAAGTTTTTTACTTTCACACAAAAAGTTAAATAAGAGATTTTAGCAAGCTTCTAATCCACTCCTAATGTGGATTTTTCTTGGATTTTCTAATTCCTTAGAGTAATATATACCATAGTCTATGTATGTATACATCATTCCATAGGAAGCCTCTTAAATGATCTCTTTTCTTACTCCCTAAGTTAGAGTTGGCAAAAATTAGCATTTAAATTTTTTTCTAAAAAGTATGGAAAGGGGGTTTTTGAGGAAATAAAATTCCTCCTTAACTTATTCTTTTAATGAGTCTAATGATTCCATTGTGAATTTCATAGGAAATACTCTCAATATGTTACTTTTTTCCATCCATTCTTACCTAATTCACCTCTTTTTCCCTCCTCCAAAATGAGAACTTATTAAATTTAGGTGCTTGAATTTTTCTCAATCAGTGATGGAAGGGGGTTTCGTGGAGCCTCAAACTCCCATCATATTGAGCCAACTTTTGGATTTCTTGATTCTATATGGAAGTCAAGATAGTATACTATATGTTTTGCATGATTCTTCCTACCAATTTATGGAAAATCCCTCTTCGTTTCCCTTTCCCAAAATGGCTATTTATCAAAACAACCCCTGAAATTTATATGAAAATCATGAAAATAGGCTACTTTGGAGGTGTCTAAAGCTTACACTTTCTCGTACTTTGAGGATATATATATATATATATATATATATATATATATATATATATATATATATATATATATATATATATATATATATATATATATATATATATATATATATATATATATATATATATATATATATATACATACATGCATGCATGCATTCATACATACATACATACATACATACATATATACATACACATACATAATATTATAAGTTTATATGTATATAGAGATATGTATATATGTATATAGGGATATGTATATGTATATGTACATCCCACACTACACAATCAAGAATCAAGATCATGATTTGTGAGAAGTCATATGAGCAAACCAAAGGAAGAGTATACTGCTATACAATATGCTGTATGTTATACAATCATTCATATATCATGTATGTTAGTTGTAAGCTGCTACCTGCATGTTATCTAATGCAAATGCTATGGACCATGGTACATCACACTCAGAAAAATGAGTAGTAAGTGCATGATTCATCAACCTTGTTTCTATAGTCTAGAAATGTCAGAGCATATTATATCATATTGTACAATGTACATATCATCATGCTGCATGCAACAGGTTTGTATTGTCAATTTAGGCCCTTCGAATCTGAATAGGAGCCCTTTGAATCTGAAAAGGAGTTGGACAGAGATTGGGGGGGGAAGGGGGGGTTATTGTCCTTCATCTTGCCTTAGGCTTGGGCTATTTGGGCCTGGAATGAAGCCTTGAAGGCAATGTGAAGAGCAAACAAATCAGGTCATAGACATACTCCACATAGAATAGAATTCATATTCAAAATGACTTTAGGCACATAAAAAATGCTCTCGCGATTAACTCTCTGCAATGCTCCCATCAGCAACACATCCTTAATGCGAGGGTTACTAACCCTTTATCTTATGTCCGGTATAAGGTACCTCATGTGTCATGTTACAAGTATGCATACGGGTTGCGATTAGGAAGCTTAGAGTGTGGTCACACCAGTTGGAGATCAAGAGAGGTCCGATTAGTAGGATACCTAGGGAGGATCACACATGCTTGGTTTGCTAGACAGGGTCTGTGCTGTCAATTCAGTCCCTTTGAATCTCAATAGGAGCCTTCTGAATCTGAATAGGAGTTGAAGAGAGGTTGGGGAAGGGGCGGGGTCTTTTATTTTGCCTTAGGCTTGGGCCATTCGGGCTTGGAATGAAGAGCAAACAAATCAGGTCACAGACACAATCCACATAGAATAGAATACACATTCAAAATGACTTCAGGCACATAAAAAATAGCTCTCTCGATTAACTCTCTACAATGCCCATGTTAGCAACACGTTAGTAATGCGAGATTTACTAACCCTTAATCTTATGTCAGGTTTAAAGTACCTCATGTGTCATGTTACAAGTATGCATATGGGTTGCTATTGGGCAGCTTAGAGTGTGGTCACACCAGTTGGAGATCGAGAGAGGTTGGATTAGCAGGATACCCAAGGAGGATCACACATGTTTGCCAGACAGAGGTGGAGAGCGAGGAGCATTTTATTATACGATGCTCCGCATATGTTGATCTTAGGGTACATTCCAGATAGAGGGATCACTACAACAGTGTATGAAGAGAGAGCATCAGTGTCATTTCATACAGTTTCTCATTACTGCATACCGTAGACATGAGACTTTGATACAACTTGTATAGACAACAGAGGGTGGTATACAGGAGAGGATCACTCACTTCTTTCAAAGGATTGAGGCATGACCTATCCCTAGTGGATCAAGACTCACTGTCAAGGAGGTAGAGAGTCAAGAAAGGACCTCGAGTTCGCGGATATCTGAGACCCCGTCTCAACTAAGCTCTTGAGGATCCCATCCTTACATGAGAAGGAGATGGAGTGGAGACGTACATCCACACCTTTGGACACTATTCCA
>CM035434.1:39308044-39415544 GCA_020310875.1 Ceratopteris richardii | reverse complement strand
TCAACTTCAGGAGATTTGTGATGGCGTTGGAGTGATAGGAAAGGTTATAGAGCAATTTCAAAAGTTTGCTGTGAATTTTTAAAATTTAACAAAGTTAAAAGCTTTGGATTGCCTAGAGCCCATCATGTAGGAAAGTTTTGGCTCTGTTTGAATAAGAAGATCACATCAGTATTTGGTGAATATAAATATATTCGCAGTAACATGCCTTAGGAAGTAGGAAAACAAAAGTTACATTTCACTTACAATGCATTTATCAATACATGGATAGATATAATAAGACTTCAAACATACATGGTTCAGTTCTATATTATGAAAGAACATGAATGTTCTGGTATGTTGAAATTTGTAATCAAACTTGATGAAGCTGAACTTAAAATACATCAAAATATGGAGAGAATAAGTATTGCACTGATGAACAGATCTTTGGAATACAACCTTGGAAAATTGGATACTCCATCTCTCAAAGTAGAATCAGAAATGGATTTATGGTGGGTTGACTGTGCTCAAGTTCCATATGAGAGCCATAAAACACTTAAATGGTTATTCTCATTGACAAACATTCCAAATGTTGTTCAGAGGCATCATGGTTGAATGTCAAAGACTACAGAAACTTTAAAGTTGAGTGGCATTTGAGTGGAGACCTAAAGACACTCAAATGCATGTTTGGTATAAGCGGGGAAGAAAATTCTAAGTACCCTTGCTTGTACTGCATGCAAAGTCCATGCACAAGAGGATGGATTGCTAGAGCTCAGGCTCAGGAGACTCCTTGCAGACAAAATTTTATTCTTCATAACTACTCATCTTCTGCCATGGTTTGGGATCCCATACTTCCAATAGCATTGACAAATGTACACATATGTACACTACATGCAGAGTTAAGGATCATTGACAAGTTGGTCCCTCTCCACTTGGATTATGCATATTCTATCAAGACTATAACTCTTGCAGATGAGTGCATAAAAAATGTGAATCTCTACTTTCAGAAATGGGATTTCATGGTGGTGATGTTCATCTAAGAAAAGATCCAAAGCTTTCACAAAATACAGTTAATGTACTACAGGATGTCTCAATCGGAGGTGCAAAAGCAAGGAGATTCTTGAGCAACCATGATGACAAACAACTAAATGCCATGTGGAATGTTTGGAAAAAATTTTGTGAGTTCATGAATAATGTAAAAAGAAAACTAGAAATAGCGAAAAAGAGAATAGAGGTGTGGGTTAAACTAGATAATTTTTTAAAGATCATGAGGCATCAGGTAACATAAAAAAGCTATGTGACAGATTTGAGAAAGGCGACCACAGAGCTTATAGAAACCATCATAGAGGCATGTAGTGCCAAAGGCATAACATACGACTTGGTGAGTTTCAAAGATAATTTACTCAATTTATTTTTCTTTAATTGAAATAAACATCTGATGAAACTCTTCTGTTCTTCTAGCATATTCTTCTTGTGCATGGTGCATTCTTTGCAGAAAAGGAAACACTTGCCATATGGAACACCCAAGGCATGGAAAAATCTCATTATCAAGCAAGCACAAGCTGCTTTAGGTGCACAAGGAAAGGAGGAGTAACAAAAAGTAATGCCTTCAAAGAGCTTTTTGGTTGGTTCTTTAGAAGACAATTACAAAGGAGCTCATGCCAAATATTGTCATCAGAAGAATAGGACTAACACCAGACAAAAACATCATGGTTCAATATCACAAAATGAAAATGATTACATTCCAAAGGAAACCTTAATATTTGCAATGTCTTTTATTTCTTTGATAAATAAAGATGTCTATGTATGTACATTTCATGATGTAATAAGTTTGAAAAGAAATATCTCTATGTATGTACATCTTTTTTGAGTCTTCTGAATGAGCTTGAATTTGGCAAATCTACCTTCAAAGAGCTTTTTGATTGATTCTTGAGAAGACAATTACAAAAGAGCTCATGCAAAATATTATCATCAGATAAATAGGACTTTCACCAAAGAAAAAATAGATCATGGATCAATAAGGATTAATATTAGGACATGGATCAATTACACAAAAAAAGATTACGTCCTTCATATTTGCAATGTTTTGTATCCCTTTGGGCAATAAATATGTGTATCTATGTACATTTCATGAGTTATAAGCTTTGAAAAGAAATATATTTAATTCTTCTTGAGTCTTTTGAATGAGCTTGGCTCTGGTGAATCTCCTCTATATCTGAGGTACTCTTTTCTCCTGTAGCCAGGAATACTTTTAACATCTGACACCCCTAAAACCATTGCATAACTTGAGTAACAAAGGAAGTAGCTTGCCCTTGAAGCATTGAATCCTGGGGCATATCCAAAAATTCTAAATGCAGTTGAGTAGCAAAACTTTGTTTGCATTAAAGGGTATTGAAGTAAAACCCATGTATCTTGAAAGAGTCCTCAAGGAATACAGTGCAAAATCTGGCTCTTCACTATAGTGCTTATGAATAACACAAAATAATTCTAGATTCAATTTTGGAAGATAGTGGATCACTGAATGAATATCCAACTTTGTCTTTCCTTTCTCCTCTATGGTTTTCCTTATTCCCTTCCCCCTACCAAGGTAGTTGTGTTCATCCAATATAGATAACTGTGGAAAAATAAAAAACCTAGGTCAGAAGAAGTCCAAGGAAACTTTTAAAGCCATAGAAATAACTGGAAACACAAGCAGAAACAAAGCATGAGACATGACAGGTTCAAGCGATTAGGATCATCAGAGAATATCGGATGGGCCTAATTGCTTACATCGGTTGTTTGATTTCTCACCCTAAACTTTATAGGAACATATAATTAATGTTGAAAATAGTATTTATACACATAGTAAGATGTTAATTATCAATGTTGCATGCAATTCTTAGACACGGCCGATTCAAGTGATTAGGCCCATTGAAAAATATCCGATGGGCCTAATCGCTTGCATCGGTTGCATATCATTTCCCCATCCTTAACTTCATGGAAATAGATTATAAATGTTCATAAGAGTACTAGCACACATAGTAAGATGTTAAATATGAATGTTGCATGAAAATCTTAGACATGGCTGATTCAAGCGATAGGTGCGATCGGAAAGTATCCGATGGGCCTAATCGCTTGAATTGGTTGCATATCATTTCTCCCCATAATTAATGTTGATAGAGTAGTAATACACAAAAAAATATGTAAATTATAAATATTTCATGCAAGTCATAGACACCAACGATTCAAGCGATAAGACTCATCAGATATTCTCTGATGATCCTATTCACTTGAATCGGTTGCCTCTAACACATGAGAGGAAACTTTGTTTTACATACCTTGACCTCATCTTCCTCCTCAATGAGCTCTTTTGAGTCAATAGATATGGTTCCTTTGTCCTCAACAACGTCCAAAAATGAATAGCCACACCCAAATAAATATATACCAAGATCTTTCTGAGGCTGATCAAAGTTTTCATCAACAAGTGTTGACTTCTCTGAAATAGCTCTTTCAAAGTAGCTTGAAAGAGCTTTTGATGAATATTTGAATTCTTCATTTGACAATGCTAAATCTAGATGCAAAAGTTCTTCTTTTCTTTCTCCCTTCTCATTGATAAATCTCCTTGCAACTTCCTCTGACTCAGCTATGGCAGCAAGGCAGTAGTGTTCCCTTAGGTTGAACAATTCTTTAATGTAATAGAGTGGAATAAATTCCTTTCTAGAGATGAAATAAAATGGTAGATTTGGGAGAAGGGACTTCTCAAAAACTTTCACATCTTTAGTTGGCTCCCTTATAGAAGTCTTTGCTTTAAAAGTAGCCACATCAAAATTCTTGACCTGCTCTATTTCTGCTTGGAGATTGATCTCTTCAACAATCTTCATGACACCTTTCATACTTTTTGAGCTTCCCTCAAGTGTTAGCCCAAGGAATGGCTCTTTCTCTTCAACATGAACACATTCTTCCTCCTTGTCATTTGACATGTGATCAAGCCATATTAAGAAGGCAATGTTCAAGGGAACCAAAGAGCAATCCCTTTCATGCTCTAGGCATAAATCTAGCTTTCCTGGAAAAGGGGATATCCTTTTGCACTTTCTAGTGATTTTCCCCCTATCCAATGGATTCTTTCCAAAGATGTGTAGATGGATATAGGCTTTTCCAGATATAGTAAGCTCCTTTCCATTGACCACACCCATGAAGATCTCCCACTCATCCCTCAGAAAGCTTTTTGTTTTCTCCAAAACTACTTCAAAATCTATATTGGGATTGAATATCCTCATTGCATCTAGAAAATAATCGAGTGTTAAACCCTCTTGAACCATGAAATCCAATAGTTTCTTAGATGGAGAAAAACTTAGGATAACACTCTTTTCCTCTATCTCAACTCTAGTTATTATAGTCTGTCCTAGTGGAGAACACGACCGATGCAAGTGAAATAAGCTAGTCAAAGACCGGTCAAATGCGATGAAGAGAGAAATCGCTTGTATTGGTCGTATCGGGTATGAAGCACAACTATGTAGAGAGGTAGAGGTAGTAGTTGTTACTTTGGAAGAAATGCAGGTAGAGGTTTCCAAAGTCAATCCTACAACAATACCTACGACAATTATGCTTCAGATCAGAAGGAGGATTCAACTTTGATTATGAATGCAACTTGTGAAAGACAAAGTGAAGACCAAAGAGTCTTCTACATTGACTTGGGGTGTAGCAATCACTTGAGTGGTAATATAACCTTGATGACTGATTTGGAGAATAAGGTAACTAATCATGTAGTTCAAACAGGTGATAATACAAAGCACAATGTGAAGTCAATTGGATCAGTGAACGCCAAGGATGGAAGTACTCTTCTGAGTAAGGTCTTGTATGTTCCTACAATTCCAAAGAATCTGATAAGTGTAGGGCAAATTATTGAAAAAGGTTATGAAGTAAGGTTCACTAATGATGGAGTTTTTGTGGAAGACCCTAGCAATGGGTATAAACAAATTGTTTCAAGGAAAAAATAAGGAAGACTCTTCACATTGACGATTCAAGGTAATGTTGGTCATGCCTTGTTCACTTATGGAGGACATAAGATCTCTGAGTTAGATCTTTGGCATAAAAGGCTTGGACATTTCAATGAAAGAGGTATTAAAGATATGGTTAACAATGGTCCAGTGCTTGGATTGCCTAATGTTATAGGTCAACATATGACATACAGATGTGAGGCATGTCAAATAGGTAAGGCTCATAAGCAATCATATTCTAAGCATGGTTTTGTGTATTCAGAGAAGCTTGAGTTGGTAAACAGAGATTTGTGGGGACCATCAAAGGATTTCAGTATAAATGGTTCAAGATACTATGTGATTTATGTTGATGATGCTACCACGTGGATCACTATATATGTGATCAAAGATAAATCAGAGGTATTCAATACATTTAAACATTATCATGTGTATGGAGAAAGAATCATAGGTCAAAAGTTGAAGAGACTAAGGTCAGATGGAGGGGAGAGTATTTCTCTAATGAGTTCAATGATTACTTATGGAATGCAGGTATAAAAAGGGAAGTTACTTGCAAGTACTCTCCTAAACAAAATGGTGTAGCAGAAAGGAGAAATAGAACTCTTGTTGAATTTGCAAGATCAATGATGAAGGAGAAACATTGTCCAAATTATTTTTGGGCTCAGGCTGTAAATACAGCCACATACTTGGTTAATAGGTTATCATGTAAAGCTTTGCTGGGTATGACACCATATGAAGCTTGGTGGGGTAAGAGACCTACCTTAGATCATTGCAAAGTATTTGGATGTTTGGCTTATGCATATGTGCCATCTCAGTTGAGGCATAAATTGGAACCTAAAGCTGAAAAGTATGTGTTCATTGGATATGATGATAAGCAGATGGGTTATAGGTTGTGGAGTCCATCCACAAAGCAATTCCTTGTATCAAAGGATGTTACATTTGATGAGCAAGGTACTTGGTATGCAGGTACAATCAATAATCATGGAGGTGATGAAGAAGTTTTGAATCAGAAGAAAGATAAATTAAAAGTTCAAATATTTGATGAAGAAGAGAGCAATGAAGTACAAGTTGAAGTTGAAGAATGCCAAGGTTTGATCCAGAATGTGATGAACCAAAAACTTCAAGAAGTGGAGAACTCAGAAGGTCATCAAGACACAAATGGAAACCTACAGGGTATAGCTATGCCACTTCTTTTTTGACTACTAAAGATTATGCTTATATGGTGAAAGCAGATGAAGACCCTTCTACATATGAAGAGGCAAAAGGCAAGAAAAATTAGGAGAAAGCTATGTAGGAAGAATATGATGCATTAATGGATAATGAGACATGGGATTTGGTTCCTAAACCAAATAGTCAGAAGATCATTGGTTGCAAGTGGGTCTATAAGACAAAGAGGTATGCAGATGGAAGTGTGTCTATGTATAAAGCTAGACTTGTTGTGAAAGGCTATGCTCAGACACATGGTATAGATTATGATGAGACCTATAGTCCTGTTGCAAAGATGACAACCATCAGGACACTCATAGCCATTGCTGCATATAAAGGTTGGAGATTATGTCAATTAGATGTGAAGAATGCTTATCTTAATGGTGATATTTTAGATGATGTTTTCATGGAGCAACCACAAGGGTTCATAGATAAAAGGTATTCAGAATATGTATGTAAGATCAAGAGAGCTTTGTATGGTTTGAAGCAGGCCCCAAGGGCATGGAACTATAGACTTGTAAAGTTCTTAAAGGAACTTGGTTTCCAAGTATCTAAAGCTGATAATAGCTTGCTTGTCAAAGCAAGTGATGATGGGTTCATTTACATGTGCATATATGTTGATGATATAATCCTTACAGGTACAGATGAGAAGGGCATACAAAGCCTCAAGAAGAAAACGGAGAAAGAATTTAAGATCAGTGACTTGGGAGACTTGTTATATTTCTTGGGGATGGAGATCTCATATACTCAACATGGAGTATATGTAACTCAAGAAAGGTATTTGAAGAACTTGTTGATGAAGTTTAAAATGGAAGATTGCAGGATAGCACCTACTCCAGTGGAAGTGAATCACAAATTGAGCAGATATGGAGGAGAAGAATTGAAGGATATGAAGTTATATCAAAGTCTGCTTGGTAGTCTAATTTATGCTATATTAACTAGGCCTGGTTTGTCATATGCAGCTGGAGTGTTGTCTCAATTCATGCATTGTCCTAGGAAAGAACATTGGGTTGGAGGACAAAGCGTGTTGTCCAATCTGCAACGGTGTATCCATGAACCTGCAAATCTACACCAGCTTCATAAAACAATGCATAATCCAAAGTAGCACTCACATAACGTAGAGTGAGTCTCTGAGCATCCAAGTGTGGCTTCTTGGGAACCTGCATAAACTGACTTTCAAGTCCAATCGTATAGCTTAGATCAGGCCTTGTAATTGTGAGATATTTAAGTTCCTGAAGATACCTTGCAACGAAAGTATGAAGATGGTTGGAGATGGGAATCCAAGCTAAGCTCAACACCATACATCCCACAACCCTCTAGGAAGATATTTCTTTTGCACTCGATGATAAGAAAGAGTTTCAATCCATCACCAAGTCCATTCGGTTAAAACAAACTCCTCAATGACAACCACCAATCAAACCCAATTTTCCTTTCAAGCATCCATTCGCTAGTCTTCCTTCTCCTATATTTCAGTGCCCACCTACTTTTCAATACCCACCTACTTTTTAGCACCCTCCACAATCCAATTTCGCATCAGTATCCAAGATCACTCCCCTACAACCCACAAAACCTCCAACCCTTCAAACTACAATGATGGATGCTCAACAAAAGAGGCCCCGTATCACTTGCTAGCATTCTGGTAAGTTTGGTCATACTAAAGCTAAATGTAGGTTCTGAACTAACAACATGAAGCCTCTCGAATCTCAAGCACACAACATGGAGGTGGTTACTGAAGACATTCAAATTGGACCGAAGAAGCATTGGAACACGATCTAAGTATCTTGGGTAATGAAATTTCTATTCATGATGATGGTAGTTAGCATGACTTTGTTTCTCATACACTAGTGAAAGATCTCCAATTAAACCCACTTCCTTCTATGGATATAAGTTAAGGTTGCATTTCAAGGAAATAGATATAATGTTACAAGTGAAGTGCATAACATTCAGATTTGTATAGGTTCATACATAGATAAACACACATTCTTAATTGCTCCTTTGTAGTTCTATGATGTTATCAAGGAATTATGTACAATACATAAACTATTTACAAAACACACTATATCAGAGGGATTTACATATGAGAGAGCTAGAATAGAAATTACCCACTTTATCTTCTCAGTTAGAATCTTTCAAAAAAATTAAAGAAACTCCTATAGGTTTGAAAATGCTGTCAAAACGAGTAATACCTTTTCTAGATTTGACTAAAAACTCTCGCCAAAAAAACAAAAGAATGAAAATTACAAGAGATCATATGACAAATGTGCTAGGTTTCAATATGTTGAGCATTTTTTATCACATATATTTCTGTAATGAAATTACGAGTCAAAATGATGTTTTAAGACTATAGAAAATGAAAGAAAATACATGCTTGAAATGCTTTGTTTTCCAAAAACTCATGATATACATGAATTTGCTGCTAGAACCATCTCAAATTTAGGAGATTTGTGATGGCATTGAAGTGAGTAGGAAAGGTCATAGAGCAATTTCAAAAGTTTGGTGTGAATTTTTGAAATTTAACAAAGTTAAAAGCTTGGATTGCCTAGATCCCATCATGTAGGAAAGTTTCGACTATGTTTGAATAAGAAGATCACATCACTATTTCGTGGATATAAACATATTCATGGTCACATGCCTTACGAAGTAGGAAAACAAAAGTTACATTTCACTTACAATGCATTTAACAATATATGGATAGATATAATAAGACTTCAAACATACATGGTTAAGTTCTATAATATAAAAGAACATGAATGTTCTAGTCTGTTGAAATTTGTAATCAAACTTGATGAAGCTGAACTTAAAAAACATCAAACGATAGAGAGAATAAATATTGCACTGATGAGCAGAGCTTTGGACTATAGCTTCGGGAAATTGGATACTCCATCCCTCAAAGTACAATAAAAAATGGAGTTATGGTGGGTTGGCTATGCTCAAGTTCCATCTGAGAGCCATAAAACACTTTAATGGTTATTCTCACAGACAAACATTCCAAATGTTGTTTTCATGTTGGTGCAAATGTCCAAGCCATCACACTTGGCTAGGCATGGAAGCAAACATGTGTAACTAAATGAAGAAGCATGCGAACCATTGCTTGTAATACTAGATTATTTATTGAGAGAATATTGTAATCCCATTCATTTTGTGGAGTTAGGAGAATAAAGAGTTACGAGTTCGCAAGAGAGAATAACTCCTTAATCATAGGAGTTACTTTTAGATAGATTCAAATTTGAATTAAAATTCAAATTTGAATGAAGAGATCCTTATAAATGGACTTGGAAAAACTCGCTGTCGATTGTGCCCCCATTCTTGAGCTTATTGTTGATCTTTTGTAGAGGCTAAGTGGATTACACCATAGGTCACTTAGATCACTATCATTGGGCATCACCTCTATGCCAATGATGATGTACAACAATTGTTCTATAATACATTTACATCATTGATCATCTCTGCCTATCTCTCTGCTATGACTACTCAAAACAGTGATTGTTGCATGACCATATCTCAGTGAATTCTTATCCATTTTACATGTTCTATAGCTTTTTGGAACCAGCTCAAGGCCTACTTTAAGCTATCAAAATTTCAAAGGATTTGGTTTAGCCAATTTGAAGAAAACTTTGTCGAAGTGCTCTCTGGTCATTCTCTACTTAGTCCCTAAAAAGTCAAGGGTAAGCATCTACTTGCTAAAGTGGTTGCTCCGTGTGTGATTCATCATTTTAAGTGATTTCACTTGTAATCATTAGCTACGTAAGCAAATCTGATACCCTCAAAAGGATTTTTACCAATTGCTACTGTACTGTGAGCACTAAGCAAAAGATTCAACAGGTATCAAGACCAAAGTAGCAAGTTTTTGATCATTAGCTACTTGTGAAGTTATCTATTTTGATCTAATTGGTTGAAGCATCATCTCCAAAGTCCATGGGTACTTATTTAGTGTCATTTGCAAGCTAAGAGTTCCTACTACATAACTTTGAAGTGAAATAGGGTGGGTACAAAGCAGGATTTGGCAGTACCACCTCACTTCCTTGTGGTATCCATCCATCTCTTCCAACAGTGGTATCAGAGCAAGTTGAGGTAAAATGGGAGATGGTTTCCCTTCTTTTATTGATAAATTGGAAATGAATAATTATCCAGCATCATCCTTGAGGATGAAGACATATTTACAAGGAAGGAGCCTCTAGGGATACATATCAGGAGATGAGGAGATGCCCATATTTAGAAGGAAAGGACAACCTACAAGAGAAGAACTTGAAAGACTCAACTCATGGTGTTCCAAAGATACATTAGCAAGGTCATATCTACTTATCTCTACCTCTTACTTCCTTCTCCCACATATTAGGAGACTTGGGATACATTGTTTTCATACTTTTCTTCCAATACAAAAGCTAGAAAAAATCAATTGTGGATTGAGTTTACTACTCAAAGGAAGCAACCCAAGCAGAATGTTTCAGAGTTTTTGACCAAAGTCAAAGATGTGGTTGATCAATTGACAAGCATAGGAGAGGAGATTGAAGGAGGAGCAAATAGTGAGATAAATAATCAATGGCATCAAGGAAGATGATAAGTGGGAAGCCTTCACAACTGCTATGGACTTATACATGAACATGCAGATTCCAAACCTTACCACACTCATGGAACAACTCTTTACCCATGAAGCCAAGCTCAACAAAAATGGAGAACCATCAAGAGGTAAAAACTCTTCTACCCTATACACAGATAAAGGAAAGACTAAATATAAAGGGAAGAGCAAGAAAGTAGAGGATGAAGGTACTACTTCTAAAGCTAACTATATAGGTAGAGGTAGGAACTCAAAAGGAAGGGGCAGAGGATATAAGCAAGGAAGGGGGAGACCTTTCAATTCTTCCCCATGCAACATATGTGGACTACCTAATCACACTATAGATGAGTGCTATAGGAACTTCAAGTATCAGGGAGGAAGAGGATATCAAAGAGGTGGCTACTCACAATCAAGAGGAAGATTCAACCATAATCAAGGCTACAACCATGGCTACAACAACAATTACAACAACAATTATCAAGGTGGACACAAATCAAGAAAGGAATTCAACAATTACATAGAGAATCAAGAGGACTCCCTTCTCATTATGAAATTGACTTCAAAACAAGGTATGAATGATGAGCACCTCTTCTATATTGATTCAGGATGTTCAAACCATGTAGCAGGCAATGTAGCTCTTCTCTCTGATCTTGAGGAACCCAAGTGAAAGCACCAAGTACAAACAAGTGATGATACCAAGCATTCAGTTGTCAAGGTAGGAAATGTCAAAACTTCTGATGGGAATAGAAATCTGTTGAGCAGGGTTCTTTATGTATGTACAATCACCAAGAATTTGATGAGTGTTAGACAGATAGTGAAAAACGATTTGCAGGTTAGGTTCAAAAAATATGGAGCTTTTGTGGAAGACCCCCAACATGGATTCAAGAGAATTTCCAAGGGACAAAACATAGGTATATTATTTACATTTGAGCTTGAGAACACTAGAAATATTGCACTTTATCATTACAAGGATCAAACATTGTCTGAGATTGAGATTTGGCATAAAACATTAGGGCATATTGAAGAAAGAACCTTGAAGCAAATATGTAGAAATCAATGTGTGCTTGGGATACCTAATGTATTCAAGCAACATATGATCTATAAATGTGGTGCTTGTCCGTTTGGTAAATCACACCGGTTATCCTTAACAAAGAAAGGCTACATACATGAGGATTACCTAGAACTTGTCCACAGAGATGTGTAGGGACTAAGTAAGGACCCTTCAATTTCAGGCTCAAGGTATTATGTGTCATTCATTGATGATTTCAGTAGGTGGACTATCTTGTATTTCATCAAGCACAAAAACGAAGTGTTCAATTATTTCAAAAAATATCTTGCACTTGTGGAAAATCAAACAGGAAGAAGTCTAAAGAGGATAATGTTAGATGGAGGAGGTGAGTACTTCTCCAATGAATTTGATGCATTATTGCAGGACAGAGGTATCGAAAGGAAGATTACTATAAGGTATACTCCTGAGCAAAATGGGGTAGCAGAGAGGAGAAACAGGTTGATTGTGGAAACAACTAGATCAATGCTTAATGAAAAAAGGTTACCTAATTATTTATGGGCAGAGAGTGTATCTACTTCCACTTATCTTATTAACAGGTTGCCATCCAAATCACTTGATGGGATGACCCCATATGAAGCATGGCATGGTAGAAGGCCATCACTTGATCATTGTAGAATATTTGGATGTGTTGCTTATGTGCATGTTCCATCTCAAATAAGAGGTAAGTTAGACCCTAAGGCAGAGAAGTGCATCTTCATAGGGTATGATTTAAATCACAAAGGATACAGGTTTTATATAATCCATCCAACAAAGGATATATGGTCACTAGAGATGTTGTGTTTGAGGATAATGATTCTTGGTTTGAAAGTGAATGCAAGAAGGTCAAGCTACCATATAACTTGAAAGAGAAATTTCCAAGCCTCACCAAGGAGGAGCCAAGCATAATTGAAGATATCAAATCAGATGATGAGGACACCATCAACTTGGAAGAGTTCAAAGCATGGAAATCAACGGGCAAGGCCAAGATGAAGAGATTGGAAGACTTACCTAAATCATCCAACAAAGCTCTAAGGAGATCATTAAGGGAGAGTAAGAAGCCAATCAGATATGGGTATGATACTTCATTAGTTACTAAGCATTCCATTTATCTTGCTAAAGATTTGTCACTTGAAGAGCCTACTTCATATGAGGAGGCAAAGACCAAGGCAGAATGGAAGGAAGTTATGGATGAGGAAATAGAAGCACTCCAGGAGAATGATACTTGGGAGCTAGTACCCAAGAAGGCATCAATGAAGGTAATTGGTTCTAGATGGATTTACAAAATCAAGCAAAATTCAGGTGGATCAACAAACAAGTATAAAGCTAGACTTGTGGCTAAGGGTTTTGCACAAATCCAAGGAGTTGATTATGAAGAGACTTTCTACCTATGGCTAAAATGCCAACCATTAGAGTATTGGTAAGTGTGGTTGCATAAAGGGATTGGAATATGTATCAATTGGATGTGAAAAATGCTTTTCTAAATGGCTAGATTTTAGAGGATGTTTACATGGATCAACCTCTTGGCTATGAAGACCCAAGCAAGGTATATTATGTGTGCAAATTGAACAAAGCTCTTCATGGTTTGAAGCAGACACCTAAGGCATGGAACCATAGGTTAACTACATACCTTCAAGACCAAGGATTCTTGATGAGCGAGGCAAATTCTTATCTGTTTGTCAAGAGAAGTAATTCAGAGATGTAATACTTATGTGTGTATGTTGATGACATCATACTTATACATAGTGATGCCAATGGCATCAAACAAATCAAAACTCTAATGATGCAGGAGTTCAAAATCAGTGACCTAGGGGTCTCTAAAGTATTTTCTTGGACTTGAATTGGTCTACACAAATTCTGGAATTCACATTACTCAGAAGAAATATGTGCAGGACATGTTGAAGAAGCTCCACTTGGAGGATGCAAAGGTTGCTAGCACTCCTATGGAGGTAAATTATAAATTGAGTACTCATGGAGGTGATTTGCTTGAAGACATTGCATGGTATCAAAGCATAGTTGGAAGTCTAAACTATGCAACCTTAACAAGGATTGACATAGCTTATGGAGTAAGTGTTTCAAGTCAATTCATGCATAAACCTAGAGAACCTCGCTTGGAAGCTGCCAAAAGGATTTTGAAGTATCTCAAGGGTACTCAAAATCAAGGTCTTTACTTTCCATATACATCAGATTTGGACATCAAACTTTACTCAAATGCAGATTGGGTAGGTTGCAAGGATGACAGGAGGAGTACTTCTAGTTATCTTTCTTTTGCAAGTGATAAGCCCATTTCATGGTCTTCCAAGAAGCAACCTACTGTTGCGCTATCTTCAACAAAGGCTGAATACAGGGGATTAGCCAATGCTACACAAGAAACTATTTGGAGTAGATTGCTATATTCAGATTTGGGACTTCATACTCATTCACCTATGATATTTGGTGACAACACAAGTTCTTTGCATCTTGGATCCAATCCTATCTATCATGCAAGAACCAAGCATATAGAAGTACATTATCACTGTGTTAGAGAGAAGGTATTGAGCAAGGAGATTCAATTGGCATATGTATCTACAAATATGCAATGTGCAAATTTATTGACCAAAGCACTTGATGGTACTAAACTTTGCAGATTCAAAGCTATGATTGGATTGCATGACATTCAAGAAGAATCATGAAGAAGTCCAAGCCAAGAGGTTTGGCTTGAGAGGGAGGTGTTGGTGCAAATGTCCAAGTCATCACACTTGGCTAGGCATGGAAGCAGACATGTGTAACTAAATGAAGAGGCATGTGAACCATTGCTTGTAATACTAGATTATTAGCACTTGTAAAGGATAAGTTCTTGAGAGAATATTGTAATCCCATTCATTTCGTGCAGTTAGGAGAATAAAGAGCTATGAGTTCTCAAGAGAGAATAATTCCTTAATCATAGGAGTTACTTTAAAGATAGAGTCAAATTTGAATGAAGAGATCCTTATAAATGGACTTGGAAAATGCGCGGCCAATCGTGCCTCCATTCTTCAGCTTATTGTTGATCTTTTGTAGAGGCTAATAGATTACACCATCACTCACTTAGAACACTATCATTGGGCATCACCTCTATGCCAATGATCATGTACAACAACTGTTCTATAGTACATTTATATCATTGATCATCTTTGCCTATCTCTCTACTCTGTCTACTCAGGATAGTGATCTTTGAATGACCATATATCAGTGAATTCGTATCCATTTTACATGTTCTATAGTTTGTTGGAACCAGCTCGAGGTCTACTTTACGCTATCAAAAGTTCAAAGGATTTTATTCATCCAATTTGAAGAAAAGCACGTCAAAGTTCTCTTTGGTCATTCTCTCCTCAGTCCCTAAAAAGTCTAGGGTAAGCATCTACTTGCTAAAGTGATTTCTCAGTGTGTGATTCATCATTTTAAGTGAATTCATTTGTAATAATTATCTATCTAAGCAAATTAGATTCCCTCAAAAGGATTTTTACCAATTGCTACTGTACTGTGAGCACTGAGCAAAAGATCCAGCAAGTGTCAAGACCAAAATAGCAAGTTTTTGGTCATTAGCTACTTGTGAAGTTATCTGTTTTGATCTAATTGGTTGAAGCATCATCTCCAAAGTCCATGGGTACTTATTTAGTGTCATTTGCAAGCTACAAGGGCCTAGTACATAACCTTGAAGTGAAATAGGGCAGGTACAAAGTAGGATTTGGCAGTACCACCTCACTTCCTTGAGGTGTCCATCCATCTCTTCCAACAGTTCAAAGGCATCATGCAAGAAAATTGTTGAATGTCAAAGACTACAGAAACTTTAAAGTTGAGTGGCATTTGAGTGGAGACCTAAACACGCTCAAATGCATGTTTGGTATTAGTGGGGGAGCAAATTCTAAGTATCCTTGCTTATAGTGCATGCAAAGTCTAGGCACAAGAGGATGGATTGCTAGAGCTGAGGCCGAGGAGGCTCCTTCGAGACAAAATTTTATTCTTCATAACTAATAATCTTCTACCATGATTTGGGATCCCATACTTCCAATAGCATTGACAAATGTACACATATGTACACTACATGAAGAGTTAAGGATAATTGACAAGTTGGTCCATCTCCACTTGGATTATGCATATTCTATCAAGCCTACAACTCTCGTAGATGAGTGCATAAAAAAATGTGAATCTCTACTTTCAGAAATGGGATTTCATGGTGGTGATGTTCATCTAAGAAAAGATTCAAAGCTTTCACAAAATACAAGTAATGTACTACAAGATGTCTGAATGGGAGGTGCAAAAGCAAGGAGATTCTTCAGCAACCATGATGACAAACAACTAAATGCCATGTGGAATTGCTGGAAAAACTTTTGTGAGTTCACGACTAATGTAAAAACCAAACCTGAAATAGCAAAAAAGAGAATGGAGGTTTGGGTCAAATTAGATTATTTTTTAAAGATCATGAGGCAGTAGGTAACATCAAATAGCTATGTGATAGATTTCAGAAAGCGGACCACAAAGCTTATAGAAACCATCATAGAGGCATGGAGTGCCAAAGACATAACATACTAGGTGAGTTTCAAAGATAATTTACTCAATTTATTTTTCTTTAATTGAAATAAACATGATGAAACTCTTCTGTTCTTCCAACATATTCTTCTTGTGCATGGTACATTCTTTGTAGAAAAGGAAACACTTTCCATATGGAGCACCCAAGGCATGGAAAAATCTCATTATCAAGCAAGGACAAGCTTCTTTAGGTGCACAAGGAAAGGAGGAGGAGTAACAAAAAGTAATGCCTTCAAAGAGCTTTTTGATTGGTTCTTTAGAAGACAATCACAAAGGAGCTGATGCCAAATATTGTCATCAAAAGAATAGGACTATCACCAGACAAAAACATCATGGATCAATATCACAAAATGAAAAAGATTACATTCCAAAGGAAGCCTTAATATTTGCAATGTCTTTTATTTCTTTGAGAAATAAAGATGCATATGTATGTACATTTCATGATGTAATAAGCTTTTAAAAGAAATATATCTATGTATGTACATCTTTTTTGAGTCTTCGGAATGAGCTTAAATTTGGTAAATCTGCCTTCAAAAAGCTTTTTGATTGTTTCTTGAGAAGACAATTACAAAAGAGCTCATGCAAAATATTATCGTCAGATAAATAGGACTTTCACGAGAGAAAAACAGATCATGGATCAATAAGAGTTAATATTAGGACATGGATCAATTACACAAAGAGAGATTGCATCCTTCAACTTTGCAATGTCTTGTATCCCTTTGGGAAACAAATATGTGTTTCTATGTACATTTCATGAGTAATAAGCTTTGGTCATCAAAGAATATCGGATCGGCCTAATTGCTTGCATCAGTCGTGTTGGATTTCTCACCCTAAACTTTATAGAAACATATAATTAATGTTGAAAATAGTATTTATACACATAGTAAGATGTTAATTATCAATGCTGCATGCAAGTTTTAGACACGACCGATTCAAGTGATTAGGCCCATTGAAAAATATCCGATGGGCCTAATCACTTGCATCGGTCGCATATCATTTCCTCATCCTTAACTTCATGGAAATAGATTATAAATGTTCGTAAGAGTACTAGCACACATAGTAAGATATTAAATATGAATGTTGCATGCAAATCTTAGACACGATCGATTCAAACATTAGGCCCATCAGAAAATATCCGATGGGCCTAATCCCTTGAATCGGTCGCATATCATTTCTACACCTAATTAATGTTGATAGAGTAGTACAGCACAAAAAAAGATGTAAATTATGAATATTGCATGCGTGTCATAGACACGACCGATTGAAGCGATAAGACTCATCGGATATTCTCCAATGACCCTAATCGCTTGAATCGGTAGCCTCTAACACATCAGAGGAAACTTTGTTTTAGATACCTTGACCTTATATTCCTCCTCAATGAGCTCTTTTGAGTCAATAGATATGGTTCCTTTGTCCTCAGCAACTGTTGCATAGATGGATGGATGCTCCAAGAGACTGAGTAGGTACTGCTAAACCTGCTTTGTACCAGCCCTCTTTTGCTTCAGAGTTGATAAGTAGACCTTCTTAGCTTTCCAATAACACCAAAAAATGGCCTATGTACTTTTGAAGTGATGTGTGTAATGATTGAATCAAAACAGATAACTTTGTCACAAACTCAAGAAAACCTTCTATTTTTGCCTTGACACCTGCTGGATGTTTTACTCAGTATGACCAGCACAGTGGAAATTGATAAAATTCCTTCTAGGGGTATTTAATTAGCTTAGGAAGCTACCATTTGCAAGTGAAATGATGTAAAAAGATAAACTATGCTAAGAGAAATCAATTTAGCAAGTTTAGCTATACCCCCGACTTTTTAGGACTGTAGCAGAAATTGACCAGAGTTCACATCGATGCAGATTTCTCTGAAATGGCTGAATAGAATTACTTCAAACTTTGATAGCATGTAGATGACTTTGAGCTGAATCCAACAAGCTTTGAATCACTTGATTTGGTGAAGAATTGACTGAGATATGCCCTTGACAAATTGACAGACTTTTGAGTAAACTAACAAAGAACTCAGAGATTAGTGATATAAATGTATCTATTAATGAACAATTGTATACAATCCCATTGGCATGAACAACATTGCCTAATGGTGTAGAGAGGTGTAGGCTATAGTATAGTCCTCACACACACTCAAACGCAGTAGAATGAGGCTCGGGAATTGTCTCTCTTACCTACGACTTTTCATGTTCTCTTTTTATATGTAATGAACAAAAATTTGAATTCAAATTCAAATTTTGGCTCCCTATGATCAAGCTCCTAAATGCTTGGAGATATTCCTTCAATCAAATGAACTACCTTTTCCACGACTCACTTTGGTAGGTGATTACAAAAGATTCTAAGTCAATTTGACGTTTACAATGAGATAAAGTGGTAATTAACCACTAGCATATGTTCCTATGCTTCTTCATGTATGTGTAGATTTTAATGCATCCTTTGAGCCAAATGTGTAGGCTTGCAATTTACACCAACAGCAACCTCCTAAACTGAATAGCCGTGCCCAAATGAGTATATATCAAGATCCTTCTAATGCTGATCAAAGTCTTCATCAGCAAGTGTTGGCTTCTCTAAAATAGCTCTTTCAAAGCAGCTTCAAAGAGCTTTTGATGAATCTTTGAATTCTTCATTTGACAATGCTAAATCCAGAAGCAGAAATGCTTCTTTTCTTTCTCCCTTCTCATTGATAAATCTCCTTGCAACTTCATCTGACTCACCTATAGCAGCAAGGCATTAGTCTTCCCTTAGGTTGAAGAGTTCTTGAATGTAATAGAGTGGAATAAATTCCTTTCCAGAGATGAAATAAAATGGTAGATTTGGGAGGAGAAGGGACTTCTCAGAAACTTTCACATCTTTAGTTGGCTCCCTTATAGCAGTCTCTACTTTAAAAGTAGTCACATCAAAATTCTTGACCGGATCTTCTTATGCTTTGAGATTGATCTCTTCAACAATTTCCATGACACCTTTGATACTTTTTGAGCTTCCCTCAAGTGTCAACTCAAGGAATGGCTCTTTCTCTTCAACATGAACACATTCTTCCTCCTTGTCATTTGACATGTGATCAAGCCATATTAAGAAGGCAATGTTCAAGGGGATCAAAGAGTAGTCTCTTCATGCTCTAGGCATAAATCTAGTTTTCTTGTCAAAGGGGATATCCTTTTTCATGTTCTAGTGATTTTTGCCCTTTCCAATGGATTCTTTCCAAACATGTGTGGATGGATATAGGCTTTTCCAGAGATAGTAAGCTCCTTTCCATTGACCACACCTAGGAAGCTCTCCCACTCATCCCTCAAAAATATTTTTGTTTTCTCCAAAAGTACTTCAAAATCTATCTTGGGATTGAATATTCTCATTGCATCTAGAAAATAATCCACTGTTAAACCCTCTTGAACCATGAAATCTAGTAGTTTCTCAGATGGAGAAACACTTAGGATCACATTCTTTTTCTCCATCTCAGCTCTAGTTATTCTACTGTGTCCTAGTGGAGAACATGACGGATGCAAGCGAAATAAGCTAGTCAAAGGCTGGTCAAATGCATGTAATCACTTGTATCAATCATATCGGGTATGAAGCACAACTATGTAGGGTGATGAAGAGAGAAATTCTGTGAAGGTTGAAAATGTGAAATGGTGAAGGGAGCTATTATTTATAGTTGAGGACCGGGTAATGGTCACATGACACGGATCAATAAGCGAGCACCACGTGGCAAACAGACATCGGGAATTGCAACCACTAGATGATGTGGCCCACTAAAATGATGCCACATGGCATTGTATGTTGGGATTCATAATAGCTAGATGATGTGGACCAATCACAGGGCACCTAGTGTCACCAACAGTCAACTCATTCTAGAGACCTATTTAAGCTCCTCTATTCACTTTTTTTCATTTTTTTGTGAGCCTCTTGCTAGCGCCGACTTGCCATTGCCTTCAAGTTTTTTACCTGCTTTTCAAAACTTTCCATAGACAACACATTTTGTGTGAGGTATGATGGATCACAGAAGCTTGTACACGATAGATCCAAGTGATTAGGGGCATCGAGAAGTTCCGGATGCCCCTAATCGCTTGGATCAATCGTCATGATCAATCATTTTACAACATGACCAATTCAAGGGAACAGGGGCATCCAGGGATTTTCGAATGACCCTAATTGCTTGAATTGGTCATGTTTCTCATTTATAATCAATGCTTTGTAAAAACGTTCTATAAGCCATTGTTTTATCTGTTTTGCATTGTTGGCTGTATGGGAAAAAGAATGGAATGATAATCCATGAAGAATATAAGGACCATCGATATAAGCGATTAGGGATATCTGGGGATTTCCGAATGACCCTAATCGTTTGGATCAGTCGTGTTTCTTGAATGTCGTAGAGTGGTTTGTGAAAGCTTTTTTACATTAGTTTTTTTGGTTTTTTAATTTCTTCCAAGATTTTAAACTCTTTTTTTATGCAGGTTATCGCTAGGACAAAGAAGACAGCAAGGAAGTTGTACCCTCAGGGTCAAGAGCAAAATGGCCAGAATCAAGATGACAAGGGACCTTCTCCCCATACAAGTAATCAAGGCCTTAATGCATTAGAGAAGTCTTAAAAGAAAAGGGTCCATTACCATGTTAATTCTTTGACAGAGATAAGAAAGGCTCAAAAGTCTGTGGGACTCTTGATCCCCAAACTTCCTTTCATGAGAGTTGTCAAGCAAATTTCAGCCAGTCTCTATTCCGTGATGAGGACCACGTCCTTCATAAATGTGAAGTGGCAAACTCAAGCTCTTCTATGATTGCAAGAGGCTATAGAAAACTTTGCAATCGACTTCATGAATGATGCTTACTTCTGTGCAGCTCATTGTCATAGGGTGACATTGATGGCGAAAGATTATGTGATTGTATCAAGGCTCAGATATAAGTTTGACAAATCTATTGTGGCTATTGATCACCACGATCAAAAGTTCTTTGATATTCTCAATATACCTCCAACAGGAGCATCTAAGTCATCAGTTGTAATTGAAGAGGTCCACCCTCAGGTCCCTCATGATCATGCAACAAGAAATGCAACAAATTGTGAGGAGGAGAGGAAAAAACAGGGTTTGTTGTCAGAAGAAAATGTTATCCTGAACCAGATTCAAAAGCTGCAAAAGGCAAATAGAGAACTTCTTAAAAAAGAAGATAGGCAAGTGATAGTAAATGCTGTAATGCCATGGAAGGAGGAATACTTGCTTGGTATAAGACTAGAAGACAACAAAATGCTTAGAGAGTTCAATGTTGAAATATCTGAGTGTACTCAATATTGCACTCACATATTATCTACAGGAGATAAAATGCTCATTTTTTTCATTAATTTGGTATTTCTTATACCGAATTTATATTTCTTGAATTCTACAGTCCTTTTGCAACAATGTGAGGAAGTAGTTTCAAGAAAAGTTTTCATCATAGATCCTCTTGTGACTCGGTGCTTTTTCTACAAGCATGGAGATTTGAAATTCTTTCTAAAGAATTTTACAGAAGAGGTAGAATATCTTATCTACCCCTATATTGAAAAGTAAGTATTCATCTTCATTTTGAAATAAGTAACATTTTTTTGAATAGAAAAGTTATTTTTACATGCCACTCATTGATAGGGGCCACTGGAGTCTTATTATCATTGACTTCAATGAATATCAAGCACTTTTCATGAATTCTCTCTAATCACAACATGGAAATTGCAAAGTGTAAGCCTTGCCATACATTTTGTTGTGTCCTATTTGAAAGACTTGCCATCAATTTTGATTTTAAGTTTACATTGCAGTGCTGCAAAGCTTCTCAAAATGCATATTGATCAGAAATTTCCAGGAATTCCTAAATTGAATGAAGAAAAAGAGTTTTGATACATTCAAATACATGTGCCATTACAGAAAGACAGTACCTCATGTGGCCGAAGAGTGATTGCAAATGCAGTAGGTTCTTGCAAAGAAGGTTTTACAGTCCTGAGTTAAGCTTTTCAAACTATCGAGATGCATCTGTCATCTTGATCACGGAGGGAGCAATAAATGCCATTATGAAACATGCAGTCTACCCTTATGATCTAGACTCACCTCCACCACCATAGATAAAAAGAAGTCTGAAGAAAAGAAGAAAGGGTTTCCTGTTTACTCCCCATTGAAGCATGGGCCAAAGAATAAGAGTAGAGGTTAGGGCTCCAAAAAGGACCACAAGCAGGACAACGGTGAGGGCTCCAAAAAGGACAGAACAGAGGGTGAAACAATATATTTTTTGAATGTAAGATTGTAATCTAATGTGTAACCAACATATGTTGGAAGATTTATTTATGTACAAATTGTATGTAATTATGCTAGTCTTCATCTGGAAGATGGTCATTGTAACTATATTTATATGCCATGAGTAACATAATGTTGAATTGATCCTCTTGAGAACTAAGAAAAAGTGACTTCATTGCATGGTTCAAGCAAAATTTATGTATGTGAAGAGGAACAAGCAAAATTTGGTAGACGAACAATTCAAGCAATTAGGGAAATCGGACATGTCGGATTGTCCTAATCGCTTGAATTGGTCGTGTCATCAAAATGTCTGTATTTTTTGTGTTTTTTGCTTTATTCTTGTTGAAACGTTAAATCTGAAGAGGAAAGAGAAGTTTTTATGACACGACCGATACAAGCGATATGGGCAATCAAAGAATTTTGGATGGCCCATATCGCTTGTATCGGTCGTGTCATCCAATCTTTTCCATTTTGTCATAGCATCCTCTTAAGGCAAGTATGCATAAGATGAGTTGAGATGGAAAGTGGTATTGCTCATCAGTCAAAGCTTAATGCAAAATTCACGTTTTGAAGCATGTTTCAGTAGTTTGTAATACACAATCGATTCAAGCGGGTAGGACAATCCGACAAGCTCCGATTGCCCTAGTCGCTTGAATTGACCGTCTTCACTAATCTCGTCTACCCTGTAATATGACTAGAGTTCATGCTCTACATATTTTGAATATCACTTGAATTGGAATTTGCACCAGGTTCTCCACCCTCTTTAATATTCCTAGTTATGTGCACCATGGAGACTTTCTCATGCATACCTTGAGGCCAGAAAAGCATGGAGAATTTCTAATGTGCACCTTGGATAGACTCAAATACTTTAATTGAAACTAGTTATTGAAAAGTTAAAGTATTGTTCATCTATAATTTACTCATATGAAAGTTCTTGTATAATCATTCCATAATTGAAACCTCATCAGAATGTTGAAATTAAACAAAAAAAGAATGCCAATATTAATATAGTCCATAAAAAGGCATATTAACTGAAATGATGTAATCAGTCACATTCTTAGTTACCATCCTGCAAAGAAAAATCAATGGAAGTATGAAAAAAAAGGTTCTAAAAAGGGGAGATATACTATGTAAGAATGTCTTGGTTTATATTCTTGAGTCACATAGAATTTACTCATGCAAGTTCTTGTATAATCATTGCACAATAGAAACCTCACTAGAATGTTGAAATTAAACAAAAAAATGCCAATATGAATATAGTCCATAAAAAGATATAATCGAAGTGATGTAATTAGTCACATTATTAGTCACCATCCTGCAAAGAAAAATCAATGGAAGTATGAAAAAAAGCTTCTAAAAGAGGGAGATATATTATGTTAGAATGTCTTCGTTTCTATTCAATCAACTTTTTTTAGACTTGTTACAAACTTAAGGGTTGGAACTTGATCACCCTGGCTGGTAGGCAAGTTATGCAAGGTAATGTTTTCTCTAATCTAATGTTAACTATTGCATCATCAATTGAGAATCTAAACTCTGATGATACCTCATCAAGGTATTCTATGAGCTCCCTTACATTTTTGAGTTTCGAATTTGCAATGACAATTATTTTCCTAGATTGAAAATCTAGATGAACCACTATTTCTAACTCAAATTCTGGACAGCTCTCCTCTGAGTCCAAGGCTATCCAGAGTCCAAGCTTTTTTTTCCACCTTCTGTAGTCATATCCTAAAACTAGAGATTGTCGAGATATCTGATATGAGATTGAAAGAGAATTTGGACTAACTTTACATAAAATGATATCACATAGCTTTTGAACTTCTTTGATATCCCATTCCCTACCTAAAACATCATCAATCTCTGAAAAAACATGTTTTTGTTCTCTGTAATAACATGTTTTTAAAGCATGATACAAAAACACGAATAGGCAAAAACCATTGAATCTTTATCCTTCTTAAAATTCGGCTTGCTGACATTGCCTTTTGGATGTCAAATTTCATTTTGCATAGAAAACTTGAAACTATTGAATGATCAGGATCATCCCAATCTAATGAAGAGATGCAAGGAGTAGGCAGATGTACAAGATTTCCATAAGATCTCCTCCCTGATGGCACCTGATAATCTACAAAATGGACAAATAACTCTAGGCTATTGAAAAATTGAACAGATTTGTCTGCATACATAAGTTCTGCATATTCTTTATGAAGAACTTTGAATGTTCGTGTTAAACACTCAATAGGTTGCCACTCCACAATATTGGAAGGAAAAATATCTACAATACAAAAACATATATGTTGTTATACAAAAATAATTGAAATGATAGAAGAGCATTGTAAAACTTCACTTACAGTACGAAGGGAATTGCAGATGATTTTCTAGAACAAGATCCTTAGCATTGTACACATGTTGTACTCTTGCAAACCAACCGCATCTCTTCAATTTGAAACTGAGAATACATCCTCTCCAATGGTTTCTTGTGTCATATCTTTTAGCACGCTTGACTTTATGGGCACCTCTGCAGGTAGGAAGCATAGTTACCCATCATTTACCTTCGCAGAAAGAGGTTTCCACAAAGAATCCTCTCTTCTGTTGAAAACCTCACATGAGGTTACATGATTGGAAGGACGACAAGAAGAAGAATTCATTTGAATTGAGAAGAAGAAGAATGATCAAAGCGAGAAACCGACATTCACAAACTTTGCCAGTATTTATACATAAAAAGGCTTTGTACATGTGCGAACATTTGATTTGTGTCGCCGAATGACCATGGAATTTTGTGAACCCAAAAATATTTCATATCTTCAAAAATCAATTCCTTCTTGAAAATTTAAAAATATGCATTATGTGGTGTGCAAAAATATCTTCTTTTGCATCAAACTGAAAAATTGTCACTAAATACAAGAATCTTCATCACTTTAGTGGCGCTTTTAAGGCATATTGTCTTAAATAAAGAATTTCTTCATATGGTTAAAGGAGACAACAATGTTATATTCTTCTACACGTGGAAAGACTCTATTTGTCGATTTCCTTAATCCATCATTAGCAAATAGCCCTTTTTCGGCTGTTTTTCACCCTAATGTGGAATAATCGAGAGTACCAATAGAGAATTGCAAAATCTTGATTGCTCAATTGAGCAATCCCTTGTGAGTACGTATAAAAATTTTGGAGTATTCTTGTGTGTAATTAGGTTCAAGACATTAGTGAGAGCAAGAACAATCACCTAAAGCTAGTGAGAGACCCCAATTTTGCTAGAAGAACATCCATCTAATCGATGTAGGTGATTGGGTAAGACAGTGGGAGATTGTATTGGAGTGGAATCATAGCCTAGGAGAGAACCGTCAAATTCTAGATTTCACCGATATTATAGAGCATTGACAAAAATAGTGAGAAAATTCAAGTAGCGTCCATATTGCATCAAAGCCATTGTTCTAGTAGAGAAATTAATATGATATATTTTGGGGTACTTTAACACTTAACTAAGCTTGATATCTTCTCTAAGGATGTGAGATATGGTTGGAGAAGATTCCTAATCTAGTGTGACCATAAGAAATCCTAAAAGACAACATAATGATTGTTGTGGTGACATAAGAGGCTACAACTATCAAACTAAACTTTCCAAACTTGAATCTATTGATAGATGCATTCATTCGAGAAATTTTCCAAGCAAAGAGTTAGGCATGAAAGCTTATCACTAGTCCATAGTTTCAAAGAATCAGTTTTGGAATCTATGGAATTCGCCATGGGAAGATTCAAGAAATACATCTAAAATGTCCTACTTGAGAATCACCCTCAGTGGAAAAGATGGCATCCCTAAATGTGTACTCTAATGACAACCGAAATATGATTTCATGAGACAGAGTATTATTGGACACAAAAGAGATAATTAGAATGAACTATGAACCATGTACAAAAGAAGTTATATATTTCAATATGAAGCATGTACAAGAGTGTGGCAAACCACTGTCATATATGACGCTTTTACAAAATGTGGCAAAACAATGTATTTCCATATGAAAATCAAATACAAAATATTGGTCTTCCACTGCCATACACATGCAAAGAACGTTCCATATCAACAGTCTTGCAACAAAGAGCATTAATGGAATGAGATAAATTCACATGAAAATTACAAACAAGTAAAAACCAAGTTTATAAATTAATTACCTCATCGCAAATGCTCCCATGAAACTACCGCACCACGTCCCTCCAAGTCCTGCAATAGTGCAATCAACCCATGAATATATCCGTAAGACTCCTCCATTCGTGTTGGAGGACGACCCATTGCCAGCTCTTGAAACAAATATAAAAAGATTAGAGAAACCTACATGAGAAATTTAACACAAATAAATTCAATAAATGAAATGGTACTTACAAACTCATGATGCATCGTGTCATATCCGACGCTACCCAAATGTGACGGTCCAATCGTATCTAAACGTGTGGCTGTGGCTTTTCGCTACTAGCGATATCGATCAGGAGTCTGCTGCTGCTCGTCACGAATCATGTCCCACTCCTCAACATCTAACCATACAGGCTTTGGTAAGCCTTCTCTGAATGCATCACGTGCCTCGGATCGTTGATGGGACATGACCTCACGTGCGGTGTGCAGAATCCACTCTGAACTGACAATAGACTGTCCATCGGCTGGTCGGAACTCCTGGTAAATCGTCTGTGTGATATAATTCTTCCGATCTTTATCCTGTTCACTCCATTTCAGCATGATGGAGTGTCCAAACTAGATGGAGCAAAGCTGTCGTATGCGTGCACGCATTGCTTTGCCAGCCGCATCCATCACCGGAGCTCCATCTTGGATACTATACACCTTGGAGTCATCATGGTCATGAGCACCCCAAGGTGTACGTGGTGTTCCATGTGGTGTACTGCGTGGCGTACCTACATCTGAGGTACTCGTCCTAGGAGTAGAAGCGGGTGACACAACGTCCATCGCACTGCCTCCACAACAACCGCCTCCTCTGCCTCTAGACCTACCTGTAGATCCACTCCTAGAACCTCCTGCTCCAGAGCGTGACCTTGATCTACGAGATGGACCAGAACCTGTATCGCGCTGAGGTGTCGAACGCATGCATGTGTGTATATGTGTGTATGCATGCATGTGTGTATATGTGTGTGTGTGTGTATGTAAGCATGCATGTGTGTATAGGTGTGTGTATGTAAGCATGCATGTGTGTACATGTATGTGTGTATGTATGCATGTGTGTACATGTATGTGTGTATGTATGCATGTGTGTACATGTATGTGTGTAAATGTGTGTATATATGTGTGTGTATGTATGCTCTATTTTCCTATCTCTATCTTCCTTTCTTTCATTATTCTTTATCTCTCACTCTCTCTCTCTTCTCTATCTCTCTCTCTCTTTCTCTCTCTCTCTCTCTCTCTCTCTCTCTCTCTCTCTCTCTCTCTTTCTCTCTCTCCTTCTCTCTCTATCAATAGAGAATAAAACAATCACTTAAAAGTATGCCCCTCTTTTGGATCGTTGTCGTCAAAGCGTAATGTATGTCGTCTATCGTCCAATTCCAAACAATCGACGCCAAAGAGCTTCTGCAAAATCGAAGAAAAGAGAAATTATAAAACCTAAAGCGTAGAGAAACACAAATCCTAACAGTACGCGCAGCACTTACCAAGATGTGAGATCTAAGCCGAGAGAGAGTGTGTGTGTAGAGAGAGAGATCTGTGTGTGTGTGTGTGTGCACAAGATAATGCAGGTGGCAATTCGATTCGTGCGTGCAAGTTTGACAGAAGACCAACAGTATTCAAACACGCGCAAAAATGTGAAGTTTTGCTCTCGGGTTCGTGGTATGTTTAAAACTCGCCACCGGTATGGGTGTCGATATACGCGTCGATAGTTCCCAGTAAATTACCGACGCTTATACCGATGCCTATACCGACGCATATACCGACGTGCATACCGGCGGGTGCGGGCCACACCGACGATCCGTTTAAAATGGTCATACCGACGGTCACTTGACCATCAGTATCTCTAAGTGACATTTTTCGAGGCCCATACCGATGCCGACTCTGACCGTCGATATATGCAACGTCGGTATGCCCCTCATATGTTGTAGTGTATTGAATAGAAGATGACAAATCAATCCATTGTAGACTATTAATATAATAGACAAGTTGTGTGTCAGCCAAAAGTAACTATGAGGCAAAAAAATTATTAGAGTGCACCACAATATCAAAGTAACCAAGAATAGTTTCACCCAAATGCAAGTAGGAATCTAATATACGATGTTCAAGTATGTGAAATATATCCAAATAAAGACTTCTCTTATGTACAAGGGCAACAAAACTAGTCCGAATTTGTGTGCAATTACTCAAAGCCTAAATGCTTGATTATTTATCCTAAGGCTCATTGGTGCATTCATGTATTAGCACATGAAGGATCTCTTGTAAAAGATTGATTTTTTACTCCTTGTAAAAGTGCACATATGGAATCACTTCAATCACGAGTTCTTAGGAGAATCTTTTCACGAATTATTGGTGAGGTAGATTGAGATTGAGGTCCTAAACTATAGAGATGCTTTTTGGTAGAAGTTTGAATTTCAAATTCAAAACAGAGCTCCAATTTTAGCTATAAAAGAGGACTTCAAAAGTTGCGTATGTGCAGCCCATTTTGAAGAGATATTAAGAGGCATATCTTCTACTCTGTCATGTACCACTCAAAATAGTTAACTTTTTTGAGCTCTTTCTCATTGTATACTTGATCATTTTCAGTGATTTATGTTGATATAAACTTAATATATTGTCTATTTGCGTGCCAGAAAGTTTCATATTTATTGCTATAGCCAATCTCCGATTATGAGCAAAACATTGCTCATTGGTCTGCATATTGTTAGTGCCCAAAAATGTCGGGATGCATCTCTAAGTTGCTAAGCATAATTCTATGAGCATGGTCTATCATTTCAAGTGTGATAACTTGAAAAAGTTAGCTATCGAAGTGAATTAGATATGCCCAAAATAATTTTTACTCAATTCCCAGCAAAGAACGAGTACTGTTCATTTCTTTGAGCAGGTGTAGTGACCAAAATAGCAAGCTTTGGTTCATACTTAAAACTCCTACTCATCTATTTTGATCCAATGATTTGAGGATCATACTCCAAAGTACTTGGATGATTATTTGTTCTTAGTAGAAAGCTCAACATGTCTACTTTGCACTCCAGGAATTTGCAGCACCATCTGATCTTTGGAAGGTGTCCACCATCTCCTCCAAGAGTGGTATCAGAGCAACATCAAGGTAAAATGGGAGATGGATTTCCATCATTCATTGACAAATTGGACAAGGGCAATTATCCAGGATGGTCCCTAAGTATGAAAGCTTACCTCTAAGGAAAAAGCTTGTATGGATACATATCTAGAGATGAAGAAATGCCAACCCTTAGAAGCAAACATCAACCTACAAGAGAGGAGCAAGAGAGACTAGTTGCATGGTATGCAAAGGATGCTCTAGCCAGGTCTTATATACTTAACTCAATATCTGTTTCTTATTACCTCATATTAGGAATCGCAAGCCCTCTCAAGAGACTTGGGAAGTAATTTCTTCATACTTCTCATCAAATACAATGGCTAGGAAGAACCAGCTTTGGATGGAGTTCACAACCTTGAAGAAGCAACCAAAGCAAAGTGTAGCTGACTATGCAACCAAGATGTGTAGCTGATCAACTTGGGAGTATCTGAGAAGAAATAGAAGAAGAGCAGATAGTAAGGCAAATCATAAATGGCATCAAGGTTGATGACAAATGGGAGGCCTTTACCACAAAAATGGACCTATATATGGACATGCAGATACCTGACTTCAATACATTGATGGGGCAACTCTTCACACATGAGACAAACTCAACAGGAATGGAGATACTTCTTGAGGTAATCAATCTTCTTGATTTTGGTTCCTCCAATCATGTAGCAAGAAATGTAGCATTATTGTCTGACCTTGAAGAACCCAAAGGAAAGCATGAAGTCCAAAGAGGTGATGACACTAGGCACTCTGTAAAGAAGATTGGAAATGTTAAAGCATACGATATTAACATAAATCTCCTAAGTAGGGTATTGTATGTATCAACAATAACAAAAAACCTAATCAGTGTTGGACAGATTGTTGAGAAAGGTTTATAGGTTAGATTCACAAGTCATGGAGCATATGTGGAGGACCCTCAGAAAGGCTTCAAGAGGATTGCAAAAGGTGAGAGATTTGGTAGACTCTTTACCTTTGAAGTTGAAGATACAAGGAATATCGCTCTCTTCAATTACAAAGATCAAACCCTATCTGAATTGGAGGTATGGCATACGAGACTAGGTCATATAGGTGAAAGGACATTGAAGCAAATATGCAGGGATCAAAGTGTGATTGGCATCCCAAATGTGTCCAAGCAACACATGATTTACAAATGTGGAGCAAGCCAATTTGGCAAGTCACATAGGCAACCATTCAGCAAAAGAGGATACATGTATGAAGATTATTTGGAGCTTGTATACACAGATGTGTGGGATCTTAGCAGAGAGCCATCAATCTTATGGTCAAGGTATTATATTTCATTCATAGATGACTATAGTAGATGGACAATGCTTTACTTTATGAAGCATAAAGAGGAAGTCTTCACTTGTTTCAAGAAGTATTTGGCATTGTTTGAGAATCAAACACGTAGAATCTTGAAGCGGCTCATATGTGATAGAGGTGGTTAGCATTTCTCACATGAGTTTGACTCCTTCTTACAAGACAGAGACATAAAGAGAGAGATTACAACAAGGTACACTCTTAAACAGAATGGAGTGGTTGAGAGAAGAAATAGACTAGCAGTAGAGGTTGCAAGATCAATGTTGAATGAGAAAAAACTGCCAAACTACTTATGGGCTCAGGCTGTTTCCACAGCCACTCACCTAATAAATAGGCATCCATCCAAGACTCGATATGGAATGACACCTTATGAGCATGGAATGGTAGGAGACCTTCTTTAGATCATTGTAAGATCTTTGGGTGCATTGCCTATGCACATATACCCTCACAGATTAGGGAAAAGCTTCATCCAAAAGCTGAAAGATGCATATTCATTGGCTATGATCAAAATAAAAAAGGATATAGGTTATATAGTCCCGCTAATAAAGGATTTATGGTTAGTAGGGATGTGGTATTTGATGGAAATAACTCGTGCTTTGAAGATGATTGTAGAAAAATAAAATTACCCTATGATTTGGAAAATGACTTTCCAAATTTGACGCAAGAAGAACCACATATATAAGAGGATGTCAACTCAAAAGATGAAGAACATATTGATTTCAAAGCTTGGAAGTCCAAGGGCAAGACAAATTTAAACAATTTGAAGACATTCTAGAGTCTTCCAATCAAGCACTTAGAAGATCTCAAAGGGAGAGCAAGAAACCTATAAGGTATGGCTATGACACATCACTAGTCACTAAGCATTCTATATACATGGCTAAAGATTCTATGTCAGAGGAAACTTCTTCATATGAAGAAGCCAACAACAAAGAAGAATGGAGAGAATCTATGGAGAAACAAATTGAAGCACTTCAAGAGAATAGCACTTGGGATTTGGTTCCCAAAAAATCATTCATGAAGGTAATAGAATCTAGGTGGATTTACAAAGTGAAAAAGAATTCAGATGTGACAATCAACAAGTATAAAGCAAGGCTAGTAGGAAAGGAGTTTGCTCAAACCCATGGAGTGGATTATGAGGAGACCTTCTCACCTATAACTAATATGCAAACTATCAGAGTTTAAATAAGTATTGCTGCTTCAAAGAATTGGAATTTGTACCAATTACATGTTAAAAATGCATTCCTTAATGGATAGATCTCTGAAGAGGTCTACATGGCTCAACCTCCTGGATATGAAGACAAAGACAAACCCGATTTTCTATGTAAATTAAGGAGATCATTGTATGGTTTAACACAAGATCCTAGAGCTTGGAACCAAAGGCTTGTCACATACTTGCACGACCAAGGCTTTGTTGTAAGCAAGGCAGATTCTTCATTGTTCATTAAGAAGACTAATTTTAGGTTATTTATCTATATGTTTATGTGGATGACATCATCATTATAGGAAATGATGCCAATGGCATCAAGAAGATCAAATTTCAGATGAGGGAGGAATTCATCAATGATCTTGGATTACTTACATATTTTCTTGGCTTAGAAATTGTCTATACAGATTCTGTGTTTTCATTACTCAGAGGAAGTATATCCATGATATGCTAGTTAAGTTCAAGATGGAAAATTCAAAAAGTGTAGGTACACCCATGGAATTGAACCCAAAACTCAGTACTCATGAAGGAGAGGTACTTGAAGACATTACATGTTATCAAATACTTGTTTGGAGTCTCAATTATGCAACCCTAACAAGAGTAGATATATGCTATCGGGTGAGTACATTAAGTCAATTTATGCATATACCAAGAAAACCTCACATAGAAGCTGCCAAAAAGATCTTAAGGTACTTGAAGGGTACCATAAATGAAGGGCTATTTCATCCATTCACATCTAACTTGGATATCAAGCTATACTCTCATGCAGATTGGGTTGGCTCAAAAGACGATAGTAGGAGCACCTCTGGCTACTTATCTTTTGGAGGATCAAATTTGATTTAATGGTCATCAAAGAAACAGACAAATGTGACATTGACATCAATAGAAGCTGAATATAAGGGCCTAGAAAATGCAACACAGGAGGCAATGTGACTTAAGCTACTCTACTTAGACTTGGGAATACATACATACATTGCAACGATCTTTGGAGATAACACTTGCTCACTTCATTTGACTGCTAATCTTGTATATCATGCAAGGACTAAGCACATTGAAGTGCATTATCATTATGTGAGAGAGAAGCTACTTAGCAAGGACATACAATTGTCCTATGTATCAACCAACTTGCAATGTGCAGATCTGCTAACCAAATCATTGGATGGAACAAAATTGAGCAAGTTCAAGATGATGATTGGACTGCAGGAGATTAAAGAGAATTGAAGCCCAAGCATATTAGGCTTGAGGGGGAGCTGTTGTTGCAATTACTCCAAGCCTAAATGATTGATTATTTATCCTAAGGCTCATATGTGCATTCATGTATTAGCACATGAATGATCTCTTGTAAAAGATTTATTTTTTACTCCTTGTAAAAGTGCACATATGGAATCACTTCAATCACGAGTTCTTAGGAGAATTTTTTAATGAAGTATTGGTGAGGTAGATGAAAATTGAGATCCTAAACTCTAGAGACTCTTTTTGGTAGAAGTTTGAATTTCAAATTCAAAAAAGGAGCTCCAACTTTAGCTATATTAAAAGAGGACTTCAAAAGTTGCATATGTGCAGTCTCTTTTGAAGAGATATTTAGAGGAATTTTGAGTCGATATCGAGATCACACCATAGCCTACCATTGCCCTCACATCATGCAATCATTCATAGCCAATGTCAATGTAATCTATGTGCATTAATACATATAGTGTTCTCATATCTCATATCTTCTACTCTGTCATGTACTAGTCAAAACAATGAAATTCTTTGAGCTGTTTCTCAGTGTGTACTTGATCCTTTTTAGTGATTTACATTGGTATATAGATTCATTATACTGTCTAGTTTTGTGCTAAAAAGTTTCATATTTATTATCTCAGCCATTCTCGAGTTACAAGCAAAACATTGCCCACTGATATGCATACTATTAGTGCCCAAAAATGTCGGGATGTATCTCTAAATTGCTAAGCCTAATTCTTTGAGCATGGTTTATCATTTCAAGTGAGACGAATTGCAAACGTTAGCTATCCAAGTGAATTAGATATGCCCAAAAGGATTTTACTCAATTGCTAGCAGAGGAGGAGTACTGTTCATTTCTTTGAGCAGATGTAGTGACCAAAATAGCAAGTTTTGGTTCATAATTGAAACTCCTACTCATATGTTTTGATCCAATGATTTGAGGATCCTACTCCAAAATACTTGGGTCATTATTTGTGCTTCCTTGAAAGCTCAACATGTCCATTTTGCACTCCTCAACTGAATTTTGATTGGTCTGAAGCCGGAATTTGCAGCACCATCTCATCTCTGGAAGGTGTCCACGATCTCCTCCAACACCCAAGGGCCACCACAAAGACTCTATGGACAAAACCTGACACAACTTATGCTATGGCAAAAACCTCGTCAGTTAGACTAGGTGATTCCACTAAAATATAGTGGAAGAGAACCCTCAGAGAGCTTTATTGCCATGGAGCAGTTAAAAACATTAATGATCTAGATGTTCAAAGCTTTGGATGTATCAATGAGGAAATGTTTGAATGTGAAAATTCCAATCGAAATACCTTACTCATGTATTTAAGTCTTCATGAAGACACTTCAAGATGAAAAAAGAAAACACTTGTTCATTCCTAAAAGAGTGATCAAAAGAGTTCTCAAGGAACAGTAGTTGGTCTAAAGAAAGCTAGAGTGAGGTCTACTCTTACTAAGGAGGAGTCACTCAAGCCAACACCTCACTAATGGGATGATATAGCTAGGGAAGTAGCCCTAGACCTCGAAAATATAAAAATTGTACACTCAAGTTAAGCAGATACCTCTAGATAAAGTGGGAGAGTACAGTGAAGCAGATGAGGGGAATACTTGTATGCCAATCACCTTCAATGATGTCACCATGAAAGCAATCATTGGCTTAGGGGCAAGTGTTTACTATTATTTGGAGTTGTCCTCTCCAATCATTATAACATAAACGATCAACCACAAGAATTATATTTCTAATCCAAGAAGTATACAAAGGCACTAGCCCATTTCTTATCAATAAATCTCAAGACTTATCAAGAAAAGATCATTATATGCATTAATCCAAACCATCTAAGCAAAAAGAATTAAAAACTCACCATTTTCGTTGTAAACCTTGTTTTGATCATTAGTAGTGATACAATTAATCTTTTTCAATGATTCAAGTGCCTAAAGTGTGATATTTCTTCTAAGAAATATAAATATTTAATTATTTTCAGCTTTATATGTCTGAAACTCCTTGATGAGAAAATAGTGATTTTTGCAACTTTACATAGTCATGAGAAAATAACTTGTAAATTTGATTCATGATCAGTTAGACTGACAATACATCAATGAAATTCATGTGTACAATAAAACAACTAATCTTTGATACAAATCCATGGAAAAAACTTACCATTTTCACCTCACAATACCAAGAAAAGACGTGATGAGATTTTCTCTTGAAAGAGCTCTCTAACTTGAGATTTATCAAAATGGGTTCATCCTTCAAATATGGCTTTCATTGTCTTTTATACCAATTAAAGTGTTCATGTTCACACTTAAAAATTGTTCTTTCTACTTTCTAAGCTACAAATATATATTCTAGAAAGCTCTAAAAACTCTATAAAAAATAAATAAGAAATACTATTCATCATTCTTATAAAATTTTGGATAATTTAGAATATCAAACATTTTTCTTTTCTTTTCACTTTATAAAACCTGGATTGGAATTTTCACTTTGAGCTTCTATGATATCCATTCCAGCATTGTTCCCCTCTTGCTCTTTTCCCATCCTTGGCAAAATTGTTTTGCCAGTTCTTCTAGTGCTTCTTCTTTCTTCTACATATTCAGATATAGAATCATGACTTTTTATTTCGTTAATGTTCAAGTAGTTAACCATGTCAAATATATCTTTTCTCCATTGAGCTACAACTTTTGGTTTTTCAATGAAATCTTTCTTTATGTATTTTGTATAAGTAGCTTCATATGCAGTTAGTCATGCATGAGTAAGGATATTTTTCCAAAACTTTTCGAATCCCATTAAAAAATTTGTAATCAAAAGCATCTTCAAATGTTTGTACATAGTGTCCCCCCATGAACATAACTCTACTATGTATGCCAGGATACATATATGATCTAGGGTTTCACTTAAATAGAAAACTAAGGCATCTATAGATGATTTAAATCCTAAGATTAAGAGTTCTAATATTTGTATTCGTAAAACTTTTTATGCAAGCTGTGATAAGTTTCAAATGATAGTTAATATATAAGTAGGATAATTGACCTCATCCATATTTTCTACTATGGCTCTATTAGTTGTGATCATATATTGCTTGGTTGTCCAAGAGCCTTTCTTTGGTCATGTAATCTTGTGAGAAATGCTTTCTTGAACGGTGACCTAGAGGAGACTATTTTTATGGAGAAGCCGAAATACTTTGAAGAACATAGGTATCATCATCATGTTTTTAGGTTAAAGAAGGATCTTTATCATCTCAAGAAAGCCACAAGAGCTTGTGTGTACCTAAGCACAAACTTAGGGACTTGTGACGAAAGAGACTATTCCTCTATCACCATCAAGTGCATATAGTGGGGATTACACAATTAAATTATCAATCCAAGAAGTATCTTGAACCTAACCGAGTGTATGAAGACTTGCACAATGTTCAATGAAGTGAGATAGCTATCATGGCATGCAAATGAGTTATCTCTCATATTCATCTCTCAAACAAGTGGAAATGGTGTCGCCATACATAAAACAGCAGTGAGCACAAAAACAGACTTTTCTCTCAGCTCCAAACTCGAAATATGGTCAATAAAAAGTTTGTTTGGAAGCTCTTGATGAGATGCATCCAATGCTTGCAATCTAATTCTAACAAGTCTACTTCAAGATACGGGAAAAAAACAGAGCTGTGCAACTCACTTAGTTTCACCACACACCTCCCACACACATTACACACTTCAAAAAAGCAATGAATTGGGTAGACAACACTTCCATGCACTCATTCCAAGCTATAAGCACACATGCAAGCTCACAAGCATGGGGATACAAGAGGAAGAAGAAGCAAATTTGAAATTCAGAGCTCTTTTTACTCACAATGGCAAAAAGTCTTTACAAAGTGTCCTCAAATGACTTATATACGTGTGCCCTAAAAATGGTCCTTTCACACAAGAGACCAGCACTTTATTATAGAAACCCTAATTTCCTACTATTCCACAAGGATCATGATAGAATGATTGGCATTTATGCATCTAGAGGACTCCTCTAGAGTATTTACATGGCTTTATGAGGTCTCCATAGGAATTTGAAGAAGAAAATTTATGCCCATAATTTTGAAAATTTTGGGGCTCCTCTTTTATGCTCCTTTACTCTGCAACACTATCCCCCTCTTTGTCTCTGTTGTCCCTTGATAGGCTTTCCTTCTTGTCTCTAGTTTTGTGCATGTAGTCGATTTGGTTCTCAGTTTATAACATCATTTTAGTTGATTACTACCAGCTCTTGTGGAAGTCGTAATGATGTAATTTAACCAGTGTCCAAGGAACTAATCATAACTCGGAACTTGGTGCATTGGTGTTAGCCTATTCATTTTTCTCATTGCATGCACCCAGTAGCTAAGGTGAGTTTGCCATTAGTCACCTTTCACTATAGTTATTCGGCCTCGTTTGAGTTCTTGAGCATCCAATTGGGTTGAGCTTTTATCTCTTTCTACAGTCCTCGGGTCTTCCCTATTTCTTGTTGAAGCCTAATATCTGCCCCTACGAGGCTGTTGGGTAGAGGGTGGTACTTTCTATTGAATAGTCTTTCTTTTTTATTTTCTTCTTTTTCTTCTTCTTTTGTTGGGCTCTCCTATCTTTCCTTCCACACATCCCCCCTCGTGAGCTCCATCATCCTTGATAGGCTTCGAAAGTCGGCGGGAGTCAACTTGTATATCTTTTGCTCTATTTTTTTAAGCAGATTAGCTTCACGTATCATTAGTTGCTTCCACAGTTTGGACTTAACACCGTTGTGGGGTGGTTGGGGATGGTCAGCAAAAAAGCTTAATTCATAAGCTACTAGTCTTGCATTTAGGTTAGTGGACATCTTTAGGAATATCTCTCAATCGATTTCAAAAAATCCAATGAAGAAGGCTTCTTCAAAAGTTTGCGTATACATGCTAGGCAAAAACGTTATCTACGAGTAGTAGGCCATAATAGTTAGTCTGCTCGGTATGACAAAAAGATCAAATACCAAAATATCTATTCCTTGATTGATGCCTATAAAGTTCAAAAATGTATATTCTACGTGCTTGAATACTTTGAGTACGGTTAGAATCATGATGAGTATTTTATTCGTTCGCTTGATGGTGAGATTAGGAACTTTTGCATACTGAGATAACCAAAATTCCATGGTCCTGATCATGTACTCTTCCGTAGGCAGATAATTATGCGGCGGGCTCGGGAGTAATGGAAAATTGAGCCACTACTTATTCAATTTACCTTGACTTTGCAATTCCCAAAATTTTGGCTAGTATCATCGATGTGGCACAAGACAAAATGCTGGATTAACTTGGAGCAAATATGGTGCTTCCTGCCAATGCACTCATAATGTTGGATTTTCCTCCAAACTTTTTCTCTGCCAGATGGGATTGGCAGCTTTGAACTCCTGTTGAGTGTGCTGAAAAGTGGCTGCTTGAAAATTCAGCTGCTCTTCTCGATCCTTTCTCGTGGTCTTCTTGATGTATCTTTATGTTTGTTCTTTCATGATGCAATATGGTAGATTGAAGGGCTTCATTATTGCATCTAGATCTTTACTTCTGATTTGAGCCTCTTTCATGACTTTTCACTACCTCATTTTCAAAATTTTTTGTAAGCTGAGATACTAGTGAGCTCATTTGTTATGACTTAGCTCTGTAGTATATGGTACTGGGTGATCATCATATTCCTCCAGAGCTGGTTCCTTTATTGGTGAATGAATGATTGGGGGAGAAAGAGGGCATACCTTAGTCTCGTCAGTAGTCATTGTGGATGGTTGCACTACTGGTGTCCCCAATTTCTTGGCCTGTTCTAATTGTGCTCTGAGCTCTGCTATGAGTTGGTATTTCTCTTCATGGTGTCTCTTACTACCCTTGAGCTTATCCTCAACTTTTGCCTTTGCTTCACTTAGAGTCTTTACTTGATCAGCATCCTCATTACATTGCTCCATGTATTTTTGAACTGCTTCGTTCCATTTAAGTTCCCAAGTTTTGGCCTCCGCTTTATATTTGGTCTCTAACTCGGCGTGTTTTTGCTTCTCTTGTGTAAGCTGATCTTACATTGCTGCCAACCTGGACTACAACTCTTGTATTCTTGTGTCATTAGTGCTTTCCAATGGCTGATTCAACAAAATGGAGTTCATTAATTCTTTATTCCTCATACATAGATTGTCCGTTTTATCCATATACATTTTGATCTGAATCTCTAGTAATTTGCTGTTGTTGAGCATCCTTACTTTCTCTGCTTCATATATTTCATGTTGCTTTTTCAACGTCTTCACTTCATCTTGAAGTTCTGATACAGATGTCATCATTTCCTTTACTTTGTCTTTTAGCAACACATTTTCTTCTTGGACACGATTGGATTCTTCTGTCTTACTCGCTAGGTCTTCTATTTTCTAAGCAAGCTCTTTTTGAATGGCTATGTTCTTGTTCATTTATATTCTGGAATCAACTTCTTGCTTCATATAATTCTGCCTTTTCCTTCTCCTCGTCCATCAAAAGGTTTTGATCCATCATGGTAGTGTGTATCATGTTCCTGACTATAGGTTTTAGTTGGTTTACATCTACATTGAGCCATGTTTTTGATATAACTAGCTCTTCTCCTGTTTGCATATCTTTGCCTTGTGCACGTCCAAGGGTGATGGTTGAGCCACAACCCGTATAGGTAGTACATGTTCTTCATCTTGCACCTCGGTGATGGTTGGTTCCAAATTTGGATGTACCATTGTTTTGGACTTTGGAGGTGACGTGTCCTTGAGGGATATCCTTGTTTGCTTGTTTAGTTGTATGACATGCCCGCCTTTTATTAGTGCTTCATGCAAAGATTGGTTTTGTGCTCCTTGCTCATCTTTCTTTTCCGCTGATCATTGGACTTGATTGAATTCCTCCCGTTCTTCTCCCATATGTTTGTCCATTTGGATATGAGTGTTAAGCATATCATGATCTTAGGATGACTCATCATTCGAACTTGAATCATCTAATCCCAATTCTTTATACCTGTCTTGTTGAGATGCCTTTTTTGCTGTCGATGGTGATTTGTGTTTACTGGACTGATGGTACTAGTGTCTGTTGGAGTTAGACATCTCGAAAGCACACAAACAGGACAAGGAAGAAGAAGAGGCTTGGAGCACACCACACAATACTAAATGTATTACCACTAGAATGTACAAAGATAAGTAGCCCATTAGGGCAATAGGCATATATACAAGTCGCAAGGAAAAAAACCTCCTAAAGAGGGAAAAAAGTGCCCTGGTGGTCCTAGAGTGTTCACACACATCACTATCTAAATATATCAACAAATCTCTCCTGGGAGTATGCCTTCAAACTTCTCCCTAGGTAGAGCCTTCGCGAAAAGGTTTGCAATGTTCTCCTAAGTGGGCACATATGCCAAGTTGATCTCCCCAACAGAGAACCTCTCCCTAACATAATAATAATGCACCTCAATATGCTTAGTCCGAGCATGGAACACAGGGTTCCTCGCAACTGCCAATGCACTCTGACTGCCAGTGAAGATGGTGGTGGCAAAAGATTGACCAACACCCAAATCAGCCATGACGCATCGAAGCCACACACACTCAATAGTCGTTGTGAAAGCTGCCCTATACTTAGCCTCACAGTTGGAAGTGGCCATAGTAGGCTGCTTCTTGCTCAAGATATACATGAGCTACAATAGGCTGAAGCAAAAGCCACTAGTGGACACATGAGTGTCATAGCAACCAGCCCAATCAGAGTCAGAAAAAGCATGCAAATCTCGCGATAATGATCCCCCCTTGCGATAAAACAACCCAAGTAGCCGAGTACCACTCAAGTAGCGAAAGATGCACTCAACCACCTACCAATGCTTGACTCCTAAGCAATGCATAAACCTGCTCATCTGTGAGATAGCAAACTAAATATCTGGCCGAGTAATGCATAAGTAAATCAGGCATGCAATAGCCTGCTGATAGAGAACAACATCAAATGCATCTCCAACATCAAATGCATCTCCAACATCATGAAGACTCAATCATAAACCTGTTTCCATAGGAGTGGCAATCGGCTTATAGTCTTCAACGCCAAAACCCTGAAATAATGTGTCAATATATTTCATTTGACACAAAGCCATTCCACCATCAACTTGCATAAACTGAATCCCCAAATAGTGATGCAAATGCCCCAAATCAGACATCTCAAATGAGGCATGCAAATCAGCCTTAAAATCAGCAATATGCTTCTCAATAGGACTAGTGAGCAGCATGTCATCAACATAGACAACAATGATCAGAAGCACATCATTAGCACACTTAACATATGAGGTGCTCTCAGTTGGACTGTTCTCAAAACCATGTGCAATCAGATAGGCATGTGTCTTCTCATACCATGCACGTGGTGCTTGCTTTAAATCATATAATGCCTTCTTTAACCTGCACACCTGGTTTTCATGCCCTTTTTGCACAAAGCCATGGGGCTGAAAAACATACACTTCTTCATGCAAGTCACCATTCATAAATGCAGTTTTAATGTCCAACTGATGTACATTCCAACCATGATGGGCTACAAGTGCACAGATGCTCCGAATAGTAGTCATACGGCATGTAGGTGCAAAGGTCTCATCAAAATCAATGCCTCTTTCCTGTGCATAACCCTTTGCAACAAGCCTAGCCTTATACCTGTCAACTGTACCATCAGGTTTACACTTCAACTTGTATACCCACTTAGTGCCAATGGCCTTCTTGCCAGGAGGCAAGTCACATAAAGACCAAGTACCATTCTTCATTATTGCATCATATTCAGATTGCATAGCAGCCATCCAATTTTCTGAATTTTGTGCTTCATCAAACGAAACAGGCTGAGTCTTATCACAGAGACTAGATGTAGCCATAGCATAGCAATCTGATGCAAAAGAGGCACTATGAGAGCCTGATTGAGTATGATATGACAGAGGTGCATCTAATTTGTTGTCATGCAAGGTCTACACTAGCCATTCTGGCATAGTTCTTGCCTGCTCAATATCATCTCTCTCATCAATAAGTGCATCATGTAAATCTGCATAAAAAATGGAATGATCTGCATCATCACATGAAACCTGCAAAGGTTGAGAAGTTGCCTCATTAGGACCAGCACTAGAGTGTCCACATGTAAAAAGAGGCAGCAAAGTATCATACATGTCTTTGGAGCTAACAGATGTCTCCTTAGTACATGAAAGCAATGGCTGAATAACATCTTCCACAAAAACAACATCAGGGCTAACCAGAATGCGTTTAGTCTGTGGATGATACAGACGATAGCCTTTACTTTCACAAGTGTACCCAACAAAAATACATTTTACTGTTTTATCATCCAATTTTCTATGATGTTGTTCGAGCACTAATGCATATGCCAAACAACCAAAAATATGCAGATGAGCAAGAGATGGCTTGTGGTCATGCCAAGCCTCATACGGAGTGATAGACTGTAGCGCTTTAGTTGGACACACAGCCTCAAGCCAGAAACTATGTGGTAGAGCCTGACTCTTGACCATACACCTCGCCAATTCCATGAGCAACCTGTTCTTTCATTCAGCAACTCCATTCTGTTGAGGTATATTTGGCACTATACACTGGTGTTTTATCCCATGTTCAGCCAGAAATGCATTAAAATCAGAAGACATATATTCCCCCCGTCGATCAGAATAGAGGGTGCCCATTTTACATGCTAACCGATTTTCAGCCAAAACCAAAAACTATTTGAAGCACATGAACACTTCAGACTTTGCCTTCAATGGATATACCCATGCATGCCTGGAAACATCATCGATAAAAGTCAAGAAGTAAAAATAATTTCCAAAAGAGGGTGTTTGCATAGGATCACAGACATCACTGTACAAGCTACAATTTCTAAGTAGCCCAAACTGAACCATCTTTTGGAAAGGATGAATGTTGCATTTTTCCCAAAATACAGCCTTCACAAACATGTTTTCCAAGTGCCTCAAGTTTGGGCAAAGAGGACACATCTCAGATTTCTGCAGGCGTAGCAAACTAGCAAAATTCAGATGACCAAAGTGTGCATGCCAAAGCTTTGCATCTGACATAGCCTGAGAATCATGTACTGCACATGCCGAATAATTTACAGATCTTTCATAATCTATGAGCTTATACAGCCCACGACATAAAATGCCAGAATCAATAATCACGTCGCCATTTGATAGATCATGAACTGCACATCTGTCATCAACAAATTTCACAACCAAGCCAATCTTGGCTAATGCAAAAACTGATAACATATTTTTCTTGATCCCTGGCACAAACAAAGCATCTGACAAAGTGAAAGAACTACCATCAGGAGTAGTCAAAATGATCTTAGTAATTGGAATTGACCTCTCATGTAAGCATGTGTAGCTTCTAACGTGAAGGAGATATCTCTTCTTGTGATGACAGGTATTACTGTTGTTGGTGCAAGTGTCCAAGCCATCACACTTGGCTAGGCATGGAAAAAAATATATACAATCACTTCATGAAGCATGTGAACTTTGGCTTGTAATAGTTGGATAATTACCATTTGTAAAAGTCGTTTTGAAGAGAATCTTGTAATTTCTCACATCGCATAGAGTTAGGAGAATCATATTAACTACGAGTTCAATGAGAGAACATTTCCTAGATCAAAGGAACACTTTTAGATGGAGCCAAATTTGGATTTCAAATTCAAGTTTGAATGAAGGACTCATTATAAAATAAGTTGTAAAACTCGTGGCTCTAAGGCCTCTTCTTGGAGCTCATTTTTTGTTCATTTGTAGAGCTTGAGTGGCTTAAACCATAGCCTACGCATCTCACTATCATTGGGCATCATTACTATGCCAATGATAATGTACAACAATGTTCTATAGTACATTACATCATTGATCATCTCTATTCATCTCTCTGCTATGTCTACTCAAGACAGTGAACTTTGCATGACTGTATCTTAGTGATTACTTATCCATTTTCCATGATCTATAGCTTCTTCGAGCCAACTCAAAGTCTATTTTAAGCTGTCAAAATTTGAAGGAAGTTGATTTAGCCAATTTGGAGAAATCCACGTCGAAGTGCTCTCTGGACTTTCTCTTCTTAGTCCCTAAAAACTCGGGAGTAAGAATCCAAATGATAAATTGATTTCTCAATGTGTGGTTTATCATTTTAAGTGATTCCACTTGTAATCAGTAGCTATGTAAGCTAATTAGATACCCTCAAAAGGAATTTAAGCAATTGTTAATGTACTAGGAGCACTAAGCAAAGCAACCAACACATGTGTTGACAAAAATAGTAAGTTTTGTGAGACTAGCTATTTGCAGAATAATCTGTTTTGATCTAATTGTTTGAAGCATCATCTCCAAAGTACATAGGGACTTATTTAGTATCATTTGCAATCTAAGAGGGCCTACTACATAACCATGAAGTGAAATAGGGCAGGTACAAAGTAGGTTTTGGCAATACCACCTCACTTCCTTGAGGTATCCATCCATCTCTTCCAACAGTGGTATCAGAGCAAGTTGAGGTAACATGGGAGATGGTTTCCCTTCTTTTATTGATAAATTGGATAGGAACAACTATCAAGCATGGACCTTGAGGATGAAGACATATCTACAAGGAAGGAGTCTCTATGGATACATATTAGGAGATGAGGAGATGCCCATATTCAAGAGCAAAGGACAACCTACAAGAGAGGAGCTTGAAAGACTCAACTCATGGTGTGCCAAAGATGCTTTAGCAAGTTCATATCTACTTAACTCTATTTCTGACTTCCTTCTTCCTCACATTAGGAACTATGAAACCTCCCAAGAGACTTGGGATACATTGTCTTCATAATTTTCTTCCAATACAAGAGCTAGAAAAAATCAATTGTGGATTGAGTTTACCACTCAAAGGAAGCAACCCAAGCAAAGTGTTTCCGAGTATGTGACCAAGGTTAAAGATATTGTGGACCAATTGGCAAGCATAGGAGAGGACATTGAAGAGGAGCAAAAAGTGAGACAAATAATCAACAACATCAAGGCAGATGATAAGTGGGAAGCCTTCACAAGTGCTATGGACCTTTACATGGACATGGAGATTCCAGACGTTACCACACTCATAGGACAACTCTTTACCCAAGAAGCCAAGCTCAACAAAAGTGGAGAACCATCAAGAGGTAACAACTCTTCTACCCTATACACAGATAAAGGGAAGAGCAAGAAAGTAGAGGATGCAGGTACTACTTCTCAAGCTAGCTATGCAGGAAGAGGTCGAGGAAGAGGCAGAGGAGGTAAGCAAGGTAGGGGGAGACCCTTCAACTCTTCCCCATGCAACATATGTGGGCTCTCTAATCACACTATAGATGAGTGCTATAGGAACTTCAAGAATCCGAGAGGAAGAGGATATGAAAGAGGTGGCTATTCACAATGAAGAGGAAGGTTTAACCATAATCAAGGCTACAACAACAATTACAATAACAACTATCAAGGAGGATACAAATCAAGAAAGGACTTCAACAATTACACAGAGGATCAAGGGGATTCTTTTCTCATTATGAATAGGACTTCAAAACAAGGTATGAATGATGAGAAACTCTTCTATATTGACTCGGGTTATTCAAACCATGTAGCAGGCAATGTAGCTCTTCTTTCTGATCTTGAGGAGCCCAAAGGAAAGCACCAAGTGCAAATAGGTGATGACACTAAGCATTCAGTGGTCAAGGTAGGAAATGTCAAAACTTTTGATGGGAATAGGAATCTGTTGAGAAAGGTTCTATATGTACCTACTATCACCAAGAATCTGATGAGTGTTGGATAGATAGTAGAAAAAATTTTGCAGGTTAGGTTCAACAAATATGGAGCTTTTGTGGAGGATCCCCAACATGGATTCAAGAGAATTGCCAAGGGAGAAAAAACAGGTAGATTATTTCATAAAAGATTACGACATATTGGTGAGAGAACCTTGAAGCAAATATGTAGAGATCAATGTGTGATTGGGATACCTAATGTATCCAAGCAACATATGATCTATAAATGTGGTGCTTGTCAGTTTGATAAATCACACAGGTTACCCTTTACAAAGAAAGGCTACATGTATGAGGATTATTTGGAACTTGTCCACACAGATGTGCGGGGACCAAGCAAGGACCCTTCAATGTTAGGCTCAAGGTACTATGTGTCATTCATTGATGATTTCAGAAGGTGGACTATCTTGTACTTTATGAAGCATAAAGATGAAGTGTTGAGTTGCTTTAAGAAGTATCTTGCACTTGTGGAAAATCAAAGAAGAAGAAGTCTAAAGAGATTAAGGTCAGATGAAAGAGGTGAGTACTTCTCGAATGAATTTGATGCATTTTTCATGACAAAAGTATCAAAATGGACTAAAGCCTGCTACGACAAAGATTGATAATTTACCATGGGGACTAAAGCATTGCCATGGGGACTAAAGCCTGCTACGACAAAGATTGATAATTTACCCCTGACCAAAATGGGATAGCAGAGAGGAGAAATAGGTTGATTGTGGAAACAACTAGATCAATGCTTAATGAAAAAAGGTTACCTAATTATTTGTGGCAGAGAGTGTTTCTACTGCCACTTATCTTATTAACAGGTTTCCATCAAAATCACTTGATGGGATGACCCCATATGAAGCATGACATGGTAGAAGGCCATCACTTGATCATTGTAGAATCTTTGGATGTGTTGCTTATGTGCATGTTCCATCTCAAATCGTAGGTAAGCTAGACCCTAAGGCAGATAAGTGCATCTTTAAAGGGTATGATTTAAATAAGAAAGGATACAGGTTTTATAATCCATCCAACAAAGGCTTTATAGTCAGTAGAGATGTTGTGTTTGATGAGAATCACTCTTTGTTTGAAAGTGAATGTAGGAAGGTCAAGGTGACATATGACTTGGAAGACTAATTTCCAAGCCTCACCAAGGAGGAGCCTAACCTAATTGAAGACATCAAATCAGATGATGAGGACACCATGAACTTGGAGGAGTTCAAAGCATGGAAGTCAAAAGGAAAGGTCAAAATGAAGAGGTTGGAAGACTTACCTGAATCATCCAACCAGGCTCTAAGGAGATCACAAAAGGAGAGTAAGAAACCAATCAGATATGGGTATGATACTTCATTAGTTACTAATCACTCTATTTATCTTGTTAAGGACTCATCACTTGAAGAACCTTCTTCATATGAAGAAGCAAGTACCAAGGCAAAATGGAAGGAAGCTATGGATGATGAAATAGAAGCACTCCAAGAGAATGATACTTGGGAGATACTACCAAGAAGGCATCAATGAAGGTAATTGGTTCTAGATGAATTTACAAAATCAAGAGAGACTCAGATGGATCCATAAAGAGGTATCAAGCTAGACTTGTGGCCAAGGGTTTTGCACAAAACCAAGGAGTTGATTATGAAGAGACTTTCTTTTCTATGGCTAAAATGCCAACCATCAGCGTATTGGTAAGTGTGGTTGCATCAAGGAATTCGAATATGTATCAATTGGATGTAGAAAATGTTTTTCTAAATGGATGGATTTCTGAGGAGGTTTATATGGATCAACCTCCTAGCTATGAAGACCCAAACAAGGTAAATTACGTGTGCAAATTGAACAAAGCTCTTTATGGTTTGAAGCACACACCTAGGGCATGGGATCATAGGTTGACTACATACCTTCAAGATCAAGGATTCATGATGAGCAAAGCAGATTCTTGTTTGTTTGTCAAGAGAACTAATACAAAGATGATATATTTATGTGTGGTTGGAGAAACAATCACTAATTGGATATATATTTGAAGGTTAAAGCCTTAAAAGAAAACCACATGCCTATGTGAAGGGACGAATTCACAAGTATATTATATCTGTAAATTTTGTTCACGATAGTTCTAGAAGTTTTTTAAAAGTCATGAGATTGAGAAACTCTACAACATAACCGTGAAGTGAAATAGGGCAGTTACAAAGCAGGTTTTGGCAGTACCACCTCACTTCCTTGAGGTATCCATCCATCTCTTCCAACAGTGGTACCAGAGCAAGTTGAGGTAACATGGGAGATGGTTTCCCTTCTTTTATTGATAAAATGGATAGGAACAACTATCAAGCATGGCCCTTGAGGATGAAGACATATCTACAAGGAAGGAGTCTCTGTGGATACATATCAGGAGATGAGGAGATGCCCATATTCAAGAGCAAAGGACAACCTACAAGAGAGGAGCTTGAAAGACTCAACTCATGGTGTGCCAAAGATGCTTTAGCAAGGTCATATCTACTTAACTCTATTTCTCACTTCCTTCTTCCTCACATTAGGAACTATGAAACTTGCCAAGAGACTTGGGATACATTGTCTTCATAGTTTTCTTCCAATACAAGAGCTAGAAAAAATCAATTGTGGATTAAGTTTACCACTAAAAGGAAGCAACCCAAGCAAAGTGTTTCCGAGCATGTGACCAAGGTTAAAGATATTGTTGACCAATTGGCAAACATAGGAGAGGACATTGAAGAGGAGCAAATAGTGAGACAAATAATCAACAACATCAAGGCAGATGACAAGTGGGAAGCCTTCACAAGTGCTATAGACCTTTACATGGACATGCAAATTACAGACCTTACCACACTCATGGGACAACTCTTTATGCAAGAAGTCAAGCTCAACAAAAGTGGAGAACCATCAAGAGGTAACAACTCTTCTGCCCTATACACAGATAAAGGGAAGAGCAAGAAAGTAGAGGATGAAGGTACTAGTTCTCAAGCTAGCTATGCAGGAAGAGGTAGAGGAAGAGGCAGAGGAGGTAAGCAAGGTAGGGGGAGACCCTTCAACTCTTCCCCATGCAACATATGTGGGCTCTCTAATCACACTATAGATGAGTGCTATAGGAACTTCAAGAATCCGAGAGGAAGAGGATATGAAAGAGGTGGCTATTCACAATGAAGAGGAAGGTTTAACCATAATCAAGACTACAACCATGGCTACAACAACAATTAAAATAACAACTATCAAGGAGGATACAAATCGAGAAAGGACTTCAACAATTACATAGAGGATCAAGGGGATTCTCTGCTCATCATGAATATGACTTCAAAACAAGGTATGAATGATGAGCACCTCTTCTATATTGACTCAGGTTATTCAAACCATGTAGCAGGCAATGTAGCTCTTCTTTCTGATCTTGAGGAGCCCAAAGGAAAGCACCAAGTGCAAATAGGTGATGACACCAAGCATTCAGTGGCCAAGGTAGGAAATGTCAAAACTTTTGATGGGAATAGGAATCTGTTGAGCAGGGTTCTATATGTACCTACTATCACCAAGAATCTGATGAGTGTTGGACAGATAGTAGAAGAAATTTTGCAGGTTAGGTTCAACAAATATGGAGCTTTTATGGAGGATCCCCAACATGGATTCAAGGGAATTGCCAAGGGAGAAAAAACAGGTAGATTATTTCATAAAAGATTATGACATATTCGTGAGAGAACCTTGAAGCAAATATGTAGAGATCAATGTGTGCTTGGGATACCTAATGTATCCAAGCAACACATGATCTACTTGTCAGTTTGATAAATCACACAGGTTACCCTTTACAAAGAAAGGCTACATGTATGAGGATTATTTGGAACTTGTCCACACAGATGTGTGGGGACCAAGCAAGGACCCTTCAATGTTAGGCTCAAGGTACTATGTGTCATTCATTGATGATTTCAGAAGGTGGACTATTTTGTACTTTATGAAGCATAAAGATGAAATGTTGAGTTGCTTTAAGAAGTATCTTGCACTTGTGGAAAATCAAAGAAGAAGAAGAAGTCTAAAGAGATTAAGGTCAGATGGAGGAGGTTAGTACTTCTCGAATGAATTTGATGCATTTTTGCATGACAGAAGTATCAAAAGGGAGATTACTTCAAGGTATACCCCTGAGCAAAATCGGATAGCAGAGAGGAGAAATAGGTTGATTTTGGAAACAACTAGATCAATGCTTAATGAAAAAAGGTTACCTAATTATTTGTGGCAGAGAGTGTTTCTACTGCCACTTATCTTATTAACAAGTTTCCATCCAAATCACTTGATGGGATGACCCCATATGAAGCATGACATGGTAGAAGGCCATCACTTGATCATTGTATAATCTTTGGATGTGTTGCTTATGTGCATGTTCCATCTCAAATCATAGGTAAGCTAGACCCTAAGGCAGATAAGTGCATCTTTAAAGGGTATGATTTAAATAAGAAAGGATACAGGTTTTATAATCCATCCAACAAAGGCTTTATAGTCAGTAGAGATGTTGTGTTTGGTGAGAATTACTCTTGGTTTGAAAGTGAATGTAGGAAGGTCAAGTTGACATACGACTTGGAAAACTAATTTCCAAGCCTCACCAAGGAGGAGCCTAACCTAATTGAAGACATCAAATCAGATGATGAGGACACCATGAACTTGGAGGAGTTCAAAGCATGGAAGTCAAAAGGAAAGGTCAAAATGAAGAGGGGTTGGAAGACTTACCTGAATCATCCAACCAGGCTCTAAGGAGATCACAAAGGGAGAGTAAGAAACCAATCAGATATGGGTATGATACTTCATTAGTTACTAATCACTCTATTTATCTTGTTAAGGACTCATCACTTGAAGAACCTTCTTCATATGAAGAAGCAAGTACCAAGGCAAAATGGAAGGAAGCTATGGATGATGAAATAGAAGCACTCCAAGAGAATGATACTTGGGAGATACTACCCAAGAAGGCATCAATGAAGGTAATTGGTTCTAGATGAATTTACAAAATCAAGAGAGACTCAGATGGATCCATAAAGAGGTATCAAGCTAGACTTGTGGCCAAGGGTTTTGCACAAAACCAAGGAGTTGATTATGAAGATACTTTCTCATCTGTGGCTAAAATGCCAACCATCAACGTATTGGTAAGTGTGGCTGCCTCAAGGAATTGGAATATGTATCAATTGGATGTAAAAAATGCTTTTCTAAATGGATGGATTTCAGAGGAGGTTTATATGGATCAACCTCCTAGCTATGAAGACCCAAACAAGGTAAATTATGTGTGCAAATTGATTAAAGCTCTTTATGGTTTGAAGCACACACCTAGGGCATGGAACCATAGGTTGACTACATACCTTCAAGATCAAGGATTCATGATGAGCAAAGCAGATTCTTGTTTGTTTGTCAAGAGAACTAATACAAAGATGATATATTTATGTGTGGTTGGAGAAATAATCACTAATTGGATATATATTTGAAGGTCAAAGCTTTAAAAGAAAACCACATGCCTATGTGAAGGGACAAATTCACAAGTATATTATATCTGTAAATTTTGTTCATGATAGTTCTAGAAGTTTTTTAAAAGTCATGAGATTGAGAAACTCTATATAAGTTAGTTTGTATCAACTGATGTGGAGAGGAAGAGAATGAGTTAGAGTGAGTTAGAACTCATTTTGTATGACTGAGAATAGTCGGGCTTCTCTGCATGAGAAAGCACTTGTGTATTTTTGATATTTCATAGTTATGGAAAGAGTTGATTAAACATTTGTGTATAAGCCTTCCGTCTTCATCTCTAGAGTTTTTCTTCTATGTAATGATTTCAGAAGTTGAAGTTTTTCAAGCAAGTCGATGCCTGGCATCAAATCTGTGGTGATAAGTCATATTTTCATTTATAGGTTTCATTTACTACTGAAGTGTTTGCAAATCATGATCTTGGTGGAGCAACTCGATGCTTGGCATCGAATTCCAGTTGATAAGTGATGTTCTAAGTGTGCATGAAATCATCTATGTTTTGGCATCTGAACAATTGAGGTTTTATGCAGGAAGTCGATGCTTGGCATCGAATCCCTACTGAAAAGTGCCTAAAAACACCTCAAGTCAATGCCCGGCATCGATTTCTCGTTGCAAGTCAATGCTAGGCATCGAACTTCCATTTTTAGAGAAGTGCTCTTACTATAACAAGAAAAATTTCCAATTTTGGCAGTTAGACATCGTCATCTTGTGAAGGCCATAACTTGAGTTGTAGAGGTCCGTTTGGTTGCAGCAGAAGGAAAGGGGTATGGTAGATCATATCTCCATTGACAAATTGGATAGAGATATTTACCCCGCATGGGTAATCAGAATGGAAGCCTTACTTATGAGTAAGGATATCATGGTATATGTAACAGGTGAAGAAGAGAAGGCAATATTTGAAGATGAAAGCCCACCAAAGAAAGAAGAACTGGATGCTTTAAAGCATTGGTAGAAGAAGGATACAAGTGCAAAAGCTTACATCTACAATACAATCTCAGATCATTTGCTACAACACATAAGAGGATTGGAATCATCTGAAGATACATGGAATGCATTGGAGTATCATTTCCAAAGTACTACCAAAGCAAGGAAAGCAAGTCTATGGTCATGGTTTATGACATTCAAGAAGAAGCCAAGTCAAAGTATTAGTGATTATGTCACTAAGATGAAGGATCTAGCAAATAGTCTTGGATCCATAGATGACGATATTGAGGATCATAGGTTGATTGCTCAATTAATTACAAGTTTGAGAGGAGATGAAAGGTGGAAACCTTTTGTCTTGTCAACAAAACTTTCATTAAATCATAATGTTCCAGATTTGAACCAGTTGCTTGGTTTGATGCTCACATTTGAGCAAGACTTGAAGACAGATGTAGATAAAGGACAAAGTTCTGCAATGTTCGTGAAGAATAAGAAGAAAGGAGATAAAGGTAAAGCAAAGGATGAAGAAGAGTCAAGTTCTCAAGTTTATTATGAAAGAGGTAGAGGTACATGCAGAGGAAGAGCAAGAGGCTTTGGAAGAGGAAGAGGTAATCAGAATAACAATAAGAAGGCTTGCTGGATCTGTGGATTGAGTAACCATTTGGCTCATGACTGTTGGCACAATCATCAAGGATCAAATCAAAATTAGAATAACAATAGCAGAGGCAGAGATGGAAGATATCAAAGTAATTTTCAAAGAGGTAGACAAAGTCAAAGAGGAGGCTATGGTAGAGGTGGAGGAAGAAGTTGGGGACAGAATCGATCCTACAACACCACCTACTACTATCATGCAAATGACATAGAGAATGAAGGTCATATATCATTACTGATAAACTCAATCAGCACATCAGATAAAGAAGATCTAAAGGTATTTTAAATTGACTCTGGATGTTCTAATCAGTTGTCAGGAAACATAGAATTGATGTCAGAATTGGAAAAAGGCATTTCTAGTCATATAGTTCAAACAGGTGATAATACAAGACATAGTGTACATTCAATTGGAAAAGGGAAATGCAAGAGTGGAGCAGATTTGCTAACCAATGTTATCTTCCCACAATACCTAACAAATTGATTAGTGTGGGACAGATAGTTGAAAAATGTGTTCAAGCCAGGTTTACAAATGAAGGAGTATTTATTGAAGATCCAAAGAATGGATATAATCAGATTTTTTGTGGTAAGAAAGAAGGTAGACTCTTTACGCTAAGAGTGCAAGGGAACATTCGTCAACTCTTTGCTCACACATGGTGAAGGAGTGATTACTGAACTTGATCTCTGGCATAACAGATTAGGTCATTTCAATGAAAGAGGAATCAAAGCTATGGTTGCAAATCAGCCTGTACTAGGATTACCAAATGTGCATAGTCAACATATGATTTATAAATGTGAAGCATGTCAGATGGAAAAAGCACACATGTTACCATTTCATAAGAAAGGATTCAAACATGATGGATTACTAGAGCTCATTCATATAGATGTATGGGGACCAACAAAAGAAGGATCTATCAGTGGCTCAAGGTATTATGTTCTTTTCATTGATGATGCTACAAGATGGATAACTTTATATGTTTTGAAGGAAAGATCAGAAGTGTTTGGAGCCTTCAAGCGTTTTCATTCATATGCAGAGAGAGTCACATGTCAAAAGCTTAAGAGAGGTCTGATGGAGGGGGAGAGTACTTCTGCCAAGAGTTCAATGATTATCTTTGGAAAGTAGGTATTAAGAGAGAAATAACCTGCATGTATACACCACAACAAAATGGTGTAGCAAAAAGAAGAAACAAGACTTTGGTTGCATTTGCTAGAGCTATGCTAAAGGAGAAGAATTGTCCCAGTTATCTTTGGGCTAAAGCTGTGGGGTAAGAAACCAACACTAGATCATTGTAAAATGTTTGGATCAATTGCATATGCTTATGTGCCATCATAACTTAGACATAAACTTGAACCAAAGGCAGAAAAATATGTGTTCATTGGTTATGATAAAAAGTAGATGGGTTACAGGTTATGGAATCCTCTAACCAAACAATTTCATGTTTCTAGAGATGTTACATTTGATGAACAGAAAAGTTGGTATGTAGATCAAAGTCATACAGCTGAAGAATTTGAAGAAGAGGTAAGAAGATGTGAGAAAGGAAAATCAATTGTGCAAGTGAATGAAGATAGAGATTATCTGCAACCAAGTACATCCTGAAGTGGATTAACAAGAAGAAATGAAGAAGCTTCTATATTTGATGAAGAGGTGTATCCAGACACATATGAAGAATGTGAACCAAGGAGGTCAAGTAGGACAAGAAGGCAACCAGAAAGGTATTCTTATGATATTTCTTACATAACTCAGAAGAACTATGCATATTGGGTCAAAGATGATAAAGAACCTCAGAACTATGATGAAGCAAAAGATAAGAAACAATGGGAAGAAGCAATGAAGGAAGAATTCAATGCACTAGAGGAGAATAAGACATGGGAACTTTTTTCTAAACCAAATTGTAAGAAAGCAATTGGAAATAAATGGGTTTATAAAGTGAAGAAGCTTGTAGATGGAAGTATAGCCAGATATAAAGCTAGACTAGTGGTGAAAGGCTATACCCAAAGCTATGGCATAGATTATGATGAGACATTCAGTCCTCTAGCTAAGATGTCAACTATAAGGACAATCATTGCTATTTCAACTTCAAAAGGATGGACTCTCAGTCGATTGGATATAGAGAATGCATTTTTGAATGGATACATATCAGATGAGGTATACATGGAGCAACCTCAACGGTTTATAGATTCTAGGTATCCAAATTTTGTTTGCATATTGAGAAGAGCACTCTATGGATTGAAACAAGCTCAAAGAGCATGGAGCTAGAGATTGGTGAAGTATCTCAATGATCTTGGATATCAAAGTTCAAAAGCAGATCCAAGTCTACTTATCAAAAGAACAAAGAGAAGGTACAATCTACATGTGCATTTATGTGGATGACATTATAATCACAAGTAATTCAAATGAAGGAATCAAGGAGGTAAAGAGATTACTTGAAAAAGAATTCAAGATCAGTGATCTAGGAAAGTTATCATACTTTCTTGGTATGGAAGTCACTTATACAGATCATGGCATATATTTATCACAAGAAAGGTATCTTTTGAATCTATTGAAGAAGTTTGATATGGAAAATTGCAGAGAAGCTTCAACTCCACTTGAACTTAATCACAAGCTCAGTAAATATGATGGTGTAGAATACAAAGATATGAGGAAGTATCAATCTCTTGTGGGTAGTTTGATTTATGCTACAGTAACAAGACTTGATCTTAGTTATTCAGTGGGAGTTTTATCACAATTCATGCATTGTCCAAAGGACCCACATTCGATTACAGGTCAAAGATGTCTCAGATACATCAAAGGAACTATAAAGGAAGGATTGTATTATCCTTTTACATCAGATTTGAAGTTGAGAGCATATAGTGACTCAGACTAGGCAGGTAATCAAGATGATAGGAGATCAACACATGGATAGATGATATATATTGGTGATAAGCTTGTAAGTTGGTGTTCAAAGAAACAACATACAATAGCATTATCATCAACTGAAGCTGAGTACAAAGGACTTGTGGAAGTAGCTAAGGAGGTCATATGGATGCAGACATTATTCAAAAGCTTGGGCATTGATCAAGGTATACCTACAATACGTGGACATAATATGAGTTCACTTTATCTTGTAGCAAATATAGTATTTCATGCAAGAACAAAACATATAGAGATACATTATCATGTCCTAAGAGAAAATGTAATGGAGAAAGAAATTGAGGTGGAGTACATTTCTACAAAAGATCAGATAGCAGACATAATGACAAAGAGCTTGGATGGTGTGAAGACCAGCAAATTCAAAAGCACGGCAGGAGTAAAAGAAAAGAAAATGAAGAAACAAAGAATGTCAATTAGTGATTGAGGGGGAGCTGTTGGAGAAACAATCACTAATTGGACATATATTTGAAGGTCAAAGCTTTAAAAGAAAACCACATGCCTATGTGAAGGGACAAATTCACAAGTATATTATATTTGTAAATTTAGTTCACTATAGTTCTATAAGTTTTTTAAAAGTCATGAGATTGAGAAACTCTATGTAAGTTAGTTTGTATCAACTGATGTGGAGAGGAAGAGAATGAGTTAGAGTGAGTTAGAACTCATTTTGTATGACTGAGAATAGTCGCGCTTCTTTGCATGAGAAAACACTTGTATATGTTTGAGGTTTCATAGTTATGGAAAGAATTGATTAAACTTCTGTGTATAAGCCTTCCTTCTTCATCTCCAGAGTTTCTCTTCTGTGTAATGATTTTAGAAGTTGAAGTTTTTCAAGCAAGTTGATGCATGGCATTGAATCTGTGCCAATAAGTCATATTTTCATTTATATATTTCATTCAGCACTGAAGTGTTTGCAAATCATGATCTTGTTGGAGCAACTCAATGCCTCGCATTGAATTCCAGTTGATAAGTGATGTTCTAAGTGTGCATGAAATCATCTATTGTTTTGGCATCTGAAAGGTTGAGGTTTTATGCGGGAAGTCGATACCCGGCATCAAATCCCTGCTGAAAAGTGGCTAAAAACACCTCAAGTTGATGCTCGGCATCGAATTCTCATTGCAATTCGATGCTAGGCATCAAATTTCCATTTTTAGACAGGTGCTCTTACTACAAGCAAAATTTCTAATTTTGGGAGTTAGACATAGTCATCTTGTGAAGGCCATAACTTGAGTTGTAGATATCCCTTTCTTTCAAATAATAGCTTATTGGAAAATTCTACTCTTCTACTTTCATCTACAAAATATATTGAAGAAATAATATGCTTGTTAAGAGAAATAAGCAAAAGAGTGAAGGTATGTAATTATAGTGACTAGAAAGTTATGAAGAAGTAAAGCTCTTGGTTTTGGCTATCATTTCTCAAAGTTTGGAGTGGCAATGACTTAATGGTGACCATCGAGGTTGTTTAGTGTCACATTAATTCATTTCTTGTGATGTTTCACACATCAACATGTGTGTATGTTGATGACATCATACTTAGAGGTAGCGATGCCAATGGCATCAAATAGATCAAGAATCAAATGATGAAGGAATACAAAATCAATGACCTAAGGCTTCTAAAGTATTTTCTTGGACTTGAATTGGTCTACACAAATTCTAGAATTTACATTAATCAAAGGAAATATATGCACGACATGTTGAAGAAGTTCCACTTGGAGAATGCAAAGGTAGCTAGCACCCCTATGGAGGTAAATCATAAATTGAGTGCTCATGAAGGTGATTTGCTTGAAGACATTGTAGGATATCAAAGCATAGTTGGGAGTCTAAACTATGTAATATTGACAAGGATTGACAAGCTTATGGATTAAGTGTCTTAAGTCAGATCATTCATAAACCTAGAGCACCTCACTTGGAAGCTGCCAAAAAGATTTTGAAGTATCTCAAGGGTACTCAAAATCAAGGTTTATACTTTCCATACACATCAGACTTGGACATTAAAATATACTCAGATGTAGATTGGGCAAGTTGCAAAGATGACAGAAGGAGTACTTCTGGTTATCTTTCTTTTGCATGTGACAAGCCCATTTCATGGTGTTCCAAGAAGCAACCTACAATTGCTCTATCTTCAACAGAGGTTGAATACAAGGGATTAGCAAACGCTACACAAGAAGCCATATGGATTAGATTGCTATATTCAGATTTGGGACTTCACACTCACTCACCTATGATCTTTGGTGACAATACAAGTTCTTTGCATCTTGCAGCAAATCCTATCTATCATGCAAGAACCAAGCATATAGAAGTACATTATCACTATGTTAGAGAAAAGCTATTGATCAAGGAGATTCAACTTGCATATGTGTCCACAAATATGCAATGTGCATATTTATTGACCAAAGCATTTGATGGTACAAACTTTGCAGGTTTAAAGCTATGATTGGATTGCATGACATTCAAGAAGAATCATGAAGAAGTCCAAGCCATGATTTTTGGCTTGAGGGGGAGGTGTTGGTGCAAGTGTCCAAGCCATCACACTTGGCTAGGCATGGAAACAAATATATACAATCACTTCATGAAGCATGTGAACTTTGGCTTGTAATAGTTGGATCATTTACCATTTGTAAAAGTTGTTTTGAAGAGAATCTTGTAAGTCCTCACATCTCATAGAGCTTTTTGGAACCAGCTCAAAGAATATTTTAAGTCATCAAAATTTGAAGGAATTTTATTTAGACAATTTGGAGAAATCCACGTCAAAGTGCTCTCTGGTCTTTCTCTACTCAGTCCCTAAAATATCGGGGGTAAGCATCGGAATGCTAAATTGATTTCTTAGTCTGTGGTCTATCATTTTAAGTGATTCCACTTGTAATAATTAGCTATCTAAGCTAATTATATACCCTCAAAAGGAATTTAAGCAATTGTTACTGTACTGGGAGCAGTGATCAAAACAACCATTAGGTGTGTTGATAAAAATAGCAAGTTTTGTGAGATGCTATTTGCAAAATAATCTATTTTGATCTAATTGTTTGAAGCATCATCTCCAAAGTACACAGGCACTTATTTAGTGTCATTTGCAAGCTAAAAGGGCCTACTACATAAGCCTGAAGTGAAATAGGGCAGGTACAAAGCAGGTATCCATCCATCTCTTCCAATAACTATTAAGGGCACCTTCGAGAGTTCATGTGCTCGCTTGGACTGTGGGGTTTGTGATGCTTCAACCATTCGAGCTCGTTTTGCACCTCTCATAGTTACTTTGGAGCTAGTGCCAACCTCCTCCACTAGGGCTACACCCTTCCTTTTCTTTGGTAGAGAAGCCTTCACATATCTTGCCATTCGTGCGGTTGAGATCATAGGTTGTAAACAGTCTTGCATGTTTAATGCTGTATATATAAGCAGTGTCAAAGCAGAGCTTCCATTTAAGAACTTCTTGTGGCCCCATTGCTTTTTGGGTTCAAATATCCACCCCTGAATGTATGCTGTCAGATTGATTTGGTTCCCAATTCACTTAACTACATGGGATAACAATTGTACTACTACTTTCTGTGGAGCTCTGTATTGATGCATATTGGGAAAATAAAAGTGTTGATGCACAAGTATTACTTCCTCTTCAATGTCGATTCTATTGATATCAAAGAAAGTTCTTTTCTTCGCCTCATGGCATTCATCCTTCAAATCTATGAGACCATCCACTGTCTAGCGGAATGCTATCTTGATCAGCTCATGGGTGAAATGAATAGTATGAGATTCCCCATTGCAATCTAATACCACGGCTTCAAGGACCGATGGCTTATCAATTGCACGATGTAAAGTATTCATGACTTTTGTGCATCGATGAAAGTCCGGTTTGTAGATGGGAAGCTTCAAATATGCCTCAATTCCAGCTTGTGTCCACACATTCACTATGCTTGGCATATCATGCAAGATTCTAAAATCTTGAGTCATCAGTGGGAATTGATGCTCTCTGTCCATGATCTTTATAGTGATGAGAAACAAATGCTCACTTGTTGGGTTGTCATCTCTAAACGAGTGTTCTCGGGCCTTAATAGTTGATTCCAGAGGAAACTCTAGTATTTTAGCCTCATGGGTAGCTTCAGAATCAAATGATGCTTCCTTGGTAGCTTCTGAACTTGAGGAAGCCATCTATAATTGAAGGATTTAATGATTAGTATCAAACTTGAAATAAGTTGTCATGGTGTTTCAATCCTTCACTCCGTGTGCTGTGTCCCCACTTACAGAGTGTGTAAGGAACATAGTACCTGGTTGTTTATAGTTTATTATTTTTTTCTTAGGCTACAAAGTACACAAAAACTTTTAGTGACATAGCTGAGGTGCTTTTATTTATTTTTTTATTGTACAAGGTGTTTCCTATTACCAATGAGGGAAATGTGCTCACTTAGTAGTACAACGATTCTGTTATACCTAATGCATGGCCTTGTAATGTGGCCTGTTATGCTTACTCAAGGTGCATAGGACTCATCATGTGTGTAAAAAGGAATTTCCTGCTCTGATAATTGGTGATGGTATTTCAGACTTGGGAATCCACATGTTTTTGTCTTTGGTGCTTTGAATGTCCTTATGGAAGCTTATTATGTTTGCTAGAAGTAGTGGGTTTTGCCATATTTTCACTCTCCATTCGTATCGATTTTCAATGGAATTTCCTACTTGTTCCATTGGTGGCATCTGATTTATGGTAGTTTCTTATCTTCTAAAGAGCTATCTGTGTCACCTATGTTCTCTACGCAAATTTGTTGGCTGCTCTTTGATGATCTTGATAGCTGTCTTTGGTATCCATATTTGATTCCTTGAAGTTTGAGCTGCCTTTAATATTTTTGGTATCCATACTTGCACTAAGTGTGTGGACCTATCTTTGATCAATGGTTCACGTCGATGTTGCTTTTGATCGTATTCCTTTTGGTTCTCCTTTACTTTAGATTTGTAGTTGTCTAACTGATCCTTATGAATCCATATTTGCTACGTCCCTTTCCTCACTGTTGAATGGATTGGTGTTGAATTCATGTTTGGTCGTTGGGCTCTCAGTAGCTCATCTAGGATAAGACCCTCACCTGTTCCCTCCGATTGGCTAAGTTTAGATGAATGCGTGAGATGAGTATCATGAGTAAGAAGAGTAGGGGTTTATGGGCTTGAGACAAGAGTGGAAACTAGTTGATCAGGGTTCGTCATTGACGGAGAGTCACGTGCAGACACACATTTGACATTGTTACATTTTAGACCGATCGTCTTTAGAGGTTTCTCATCTAGTAGACTAAAGACTTCTTTGTGTCCAATCTTCATGGATATGTAGCCTAAGGCTAGCTAGATTGTTACTTCGAATTCGTATATCCAGTCTTGATCCAACACTAGCTCTTCCACTAGATCATCATCTTTACAGACTAAAAACTTTTGATGCATTGAATTGTCACCCAGGTGTAGAGATAGTCTGACCTCCCCTACACATTCTATGGTGTTTCCTCCTATGCCCACCCTGTAGGCCTTAGTTGGATTAAGTGATGCAATTAATTGTCTAGCTAATGATAAACATATGCAACTTAATGTTGCCCCTGTATCAATCAATGCATCTAGTAAGTGGTATTCCTCCATTTTGATTCCGAGATTTAGGTAGGGTTGTCTAGCTTGTCGTCGTATAGTCGTAGGTTCTCTTGCCCTATAGTTGGCTATGGGAATTGTTTCCTCTCCTTGGCAATATCTCTCATCTCTTTATCTCATCCATTCTTTTTATTTTTGTATGCGTTCCAATGCTTCAAGCCTCGCTTCTTCTCTAATTCTCTCATCCTCTTCTTTTTGGTTCCTTGCTTTAAGTAATCTACTAATCATCTCGTCCGTTAAGGGTTCTAAGAATTTCATCACATGACAACCACTTATGTGGTAAGACGTCTCCATCCAGGGTGGCTAAGTTTACCACTCCACTGGTAGAAATACGTTTAATTACCAGCGGTCCATGTCCTCACTTTTGCAACTTCTTAGCATGTTGTTTCAAGGTGTATACCAAGACTAAATCACCCTCTTTGAGTCCCTTATCTTTAATATGGGCATCATAGTAGGCCTTTTGTCGCCTCTTAGCTGCATAAATACCTGCTACTGCTTGTAATCTAGTCTCATGCAATCGTTCGATCTAATCCAATTGTTGGGACAAGTCGTGTCTAGTCCACTCATATCTTTGAGCTACTCGAAGAGTAGGCATCAAGGAATCAATTGGTAAGATTGAATTTTGACCATACACAAGATTGAAAGGTGTTGTGCCTATAACGGTCTTATACGCAACTCAAAAAGCCCAAATGGCATGATGTAATTATTTATCCCAATCCGACCATTTATTATTTACAATCTTGGTTAAAATGGTACATAGCACTTTATTTGAACTTTCTACTTGTCCATTAGCTTGCGGGTGGTAAGGGGCTGATTTCTTATGAATTACCAGAAATTCATTCATCAAGGTTTTTATTACTTCATTAATGGAGTGTGTGCTGTGATCACTCACGATTTCAATGGGTAGTGCAAACCTTGTGAATATATTTTCGAAGAGAAACTTGGCAGTAGTTCTTGCATCATTGTTCCTTGTGGCCTTTGCTTCTATCCATTTGGTTAAATATTCCATGGCCACTATTATATATTCAGCATGAGACCCTTTAGTTGGAGGGTTAATTGGTTCGTTGAAATCTATACCCCATTTAGTGAAAGCTCTCGCACTGATCATTGGTCGCAATGGCATTTCATCTCTTCATATAGGATATTTCGTTCTTTGACACATATCACACCTCTAAACATACGTCATCGCATTTTGATATAAAGCTGGCCACCATAATCCAGCAAAGAGAATCATTTTTGCGATTTTATCACCTGAAAAATGACCTCCTGCTGCTCCAATATGGGCCATCTATGAAAGACACATAATATCTTGAGCCTGATATAGATGGCTCCTTACTTGGACCCCACACATTCGTGTGCACTAGATCCAAAGGATTTTGATACATATATCCTTTCTTATTGAAAGGTTGTCTATGAGCCTTGCCGAGTTGACAAGCTTCACACTTATAAATCATGTGTTGCCTTATGATATTAGGCAAACCAAGTACACTTTGGTCCCTGCAAATTTGTTTGAGTGTCCTCTCACCAATGTGAGCAAGCCTTTTGTGCCATATCTCCAACTCTGTTAGAGTTTGAGATCCATAGCTAAACAAAGCTATGTTCTTTGTATCTTCCACTTCAAAAGTGAAAAGCCTTCCTGTCTTTTCTCCTTTGGCAATCCTTCGAAAGCCTTGCCTTGGGTCTTCAATATGCTCCAAATCGGTTGAATCTAACCTGCAATCCTTTTTCAACAATCTGTCCAACACTTATTAAATTTTTGGTAATTGTAGGGACATATAAGACTTCGCTTAAGAGGTTCATATTCCCATCTGATGTCTTCAGATTACCTATCTTCTCCACTGAGTGCTTTGTGTCATCTCCTGTCTGCACTTCATGCTTGTTATGAGGATCTTCCAAATCAGAAAGTAAAGCCACATTTCCTGCTACATGGTTCGAGCATCCCGAATCAATGTAAAATATGTGATCATCATCCTTACCCTTCTTCGCTGATAGATTCATAATCAATTATGAATCTTCTTGACTTTGGTCCTCTGCATAGTTATTGTAATCTCTTCTTCCTCTATGGCCATTTTGATAGTTGTTGTTGTTGTTGTTGTAATTGTTGTTGTAGTAGTTGTTGTTGTTGTTGTAATTGTTGTTGTAGTAGTTGTTGTTGTAGCCTCCATTGTATCTACCTCTATTTGATCCATAGCCACCTCTATTGAATCCTCTTCCTCTTGAGTTCCTTGAATTCCTGAAACATTCTTCAGTAGTATGATTAGATAAGCCACATATATTGCAAGGTTGAGATGATTGGAATCTCCCCCTGCCTTGCTTTCCACCTCTGCCTTTTCCTCTAGCTCTTCCTCTACTTGCAAAGTTTGCTTGGAAAGAGCTACCTTCATCTTCATTCTTCCTATTCTTTGACTTGTCCTTGACCTTAGCTTTATCAGAATATAAGGCAGAAGTTTGATTACCTCTTGAGGACTCACCACCTTTGCTAATCTTTGCTTCATGAGTGAAGAGTTGGCCCATGAGTGTGTTGAGGTAGGGTACATGCATATCCATGTATAAATCCATGGCTGTTGTGAATGACTCCCACTTGTCGTCTGCTTTGATTCCATTCATGATTTGTCTTATGATTTGCTCCTCTTCAATTACCTCTCCAATGCTTCCAAGTTGATCGGAAATCTCCTTCATCTTTGTGACATAATCAGTCACATTTTGCTTCGGGCTTTTCTTCATTGTTGTGAACTCCATCCACAATTGGTTCTTCCTTGCTCGAGTGTTGGAAGAGAAGAAAGAAGCAAGTGCATTCCAGGTCTCTCTTGATGTCTTGCATCCCTTGACATGAGGTAAAAGAAAATCAGAGATTGAGTTTAGAATATAGGACCTTGCAAGTGCATCCTTCGAACACCAATTCGAAAGTCCTTCCACTTCTTCATGTGATGGTTGCCCTTTGTTCCTCATGGTTGGCATTGCTTCATCTCCGGATATAAATCCATATAGATTCCTCCCTTGAAGGTAAGCCTCCATCCTTAGAGACCATGCCGGGTAGTTGTTTTGATCCAATTTGTCAATTGTTGATGGAAATCCATCTCCCATGTTGCTTGACTATGCTCTGATACCACTATGAAGAGAGATGGTGGATGCAATCCAAATATGAGTAGGTGCTGCTACAACCAGCTTCACACCAGCCAACTGAGACTTCAGAGTTGCTTAGTAGACCCTTTAAGCTTCCTAAATCCACCAAAATATCAGCCAAGTACTTTGGAACATGTATCCCAAAAGTTTAGGTCAAGACAGACTAGTTGCGAAATGACTAGCTCCCAAAACTTGCTATTTTTTGACATACACCTGCTAGAAAAAATGAACAGTGCTCTCAACCTGGTAGGAATTAGAAAAATTCCTTTTGGGCATAGCAAATAGACTTAGCAAGCTTCCCAATCCAAGTTAAAACACTTCAAATGATGGACTGAGCACTGAGAACAAGTTTCATCAATTTCTGGAACATGCCCACCATTCTCGGGGCTCTGTAGAGATAGACCAGTGAGCAGTAAAATGCAGATATCTCCCAAACATAAATCCAATGACCTTGAAAATTGATATGCAAAAAGTAGACAGTAAGAGCTATCCAACGCAAATTAAATCACTAAAAAAGATATAGTAGAACTCGAGATATGACCTTCTGAAGGTACTGCTCTGAGTGAGTATAGCAGAGAACAAAACAGAGAAGTGAATGATGATAAATGTATAAATTCATATATGATTACAACCACATTGGCAATGAATCTTTGCACAATGGGAGTAGAATGATAGAGCTATGGAGTAAGCTCTTCAATCTCTACAAAATGACATGAAGTGGTCACGTACAAGGCTTGCTAATCGCCTCTTCCTTCTTGCTCCTTTTATAGCTATTCTTGGAGGGAGTTTTGAATTCGAATTCGAATGGTTCCACCTAAAAGTGATCCCCAAAGTTAGGAGAGATTCCCTCAGCTCTAAATTTTGTGGTTTTAGGTAGTTAGAGCCACGAATTTGCTTTTACATCATGGATGAGGTAAGCCATCCTTTTCCTTTTTTCTTTTTCCATTTACAAGAGATAAAATGTACTCTTTTACAAGAGGTGTTCACATGACTACTCATGTGACTTACAAATGAGGATAAAATCAAGCATATCAAGCATGTAGGCTTGGGCAAAATGCACCAACAGCTCCCCCTCAAGCCTAACATGCTTGGCCTTCAAATAAGTCTTCAATTGTCCTTGTTTTCCTGCAAGCCAATCAACAACTTGAATCTACTTAACTTCGTACCATCAAGAGCTTTCGTCAACATGTCTGCACATTGCATATCTGTAGAGACATAGGATAGTTGAATATCCTTGCTCAATAGCTTCTCCCTTACATAATGGTAGTAGACTTCAATATGCTTGGTTCTAGCATGGTATACCGGATTAGCTGCTAGATGTAGTGAGCTTGTGTTGTCACCAAAAATGTGAGGTGTTGAAGAATGAAGTCCAAGATCTGTGTACAAAGACTTTAACCACATGATTTCTTGAGTTGCATTAGCCAAACCTCTATATTCGGCTTCAGTAGAAGATAATGCCACGGTTGGTTGCTTCTTCGATGACCAAGAAATGATTTTTGAACCTGCAAATGATATATACCCTGATGTGCTTCTTCTATCATCTTTAGATCCGGCCCAATCTGCATCTGAGTAGACCTTTAGCTCAATATCTGAAGTAAATGAATAAAACAAACCTTCATTCATGGTCCCCTTTAGGTACTTGAGGACTCGCTTGGCCGCTTCCATATGTGTCTCTGACTCAATATGCTAACACTATAGCATATATTCCAGCCCAATCTGCATCTGAGTAGACCTTTAGCTCAATATCTGAAGTACATGAATAAAACAAACCTTCATTCATGGTCCCCTTTAGGTACTTGAGGACTCGCTTGGCCGCTTCCATATGTGGTCTTGTCGGCTTATGCATAAACTGACTCAATATGCTAACACTATAGCATATATCCACCCTTGTGAGTGTTGCATAGTTCAAACTTCCAACCAAGCTTTGATAGCTTGTGATGTCTTCAATTGGCTCTCCTTCATAAGCACTAAGCTTATGATTTTGCTCCATAGGTGTACCTGCACACTTGGTATTTTCCATCTTGAACTTGACGAGCATGTCATGGACATACTTCCTTTGTGTGATGTATATACCTGAATCTGTGTAGATCAACTCCAATCCAAGAAAATAAGTGAGTGGTCCGAGGTCACTTATTTTGAACTCCTCCTTCATTTGACTCTTTACCTGTTTGATTCCTTCAAGATCATTGCCTGTGATAATAATATCATCAACATACACACATAAATAGATGACTTCAGATCCATTCCTCTTTATGAACAAAGAGGTATCTGCAAATAAGTCACCAATCTGAAATTCCAAGCTCTTGGAGCTTTGAATCCTTCGTCTTGCAAATAAGTCACCAATATGAAATTCCAAGCTCTTGGAGCTTGCTTCAATCCATACAAAGCTTTCTTTAGTTTGCATACATAGGATGATGTGCATCGTCATATCCAGAAGGTTGTGCCATATACACTTCCTCAGAAATCCATCCATTCAAGAAAGCATTCTTTACATCAAGTTGATAAAGACTCCAATTTCTAGATGCAGCAAGACTAATGAGAACCCTAGTTGTAGGCATTTTTGCAACAGGAGAGAAAGTCTCCTCATAATCAATACCATGGGTTTGAGCAAACCCTTTAGCAACTAACCTTTCTTTGTGTCTATTTATACTTCCATCTGGATTCCTCTTGATTTTGTATATCCATCGAGATCCGATTATCTTCATAGATGGCTTGTTAGGTACAAGCTCCCAAGTGTCATTCTCCTTCAAGGCTTCCATTTCTTCATCCATTGCATCTCTCCAAGCCTTCTTGCTTTGTGCTTCTTCGAATGTGGTAGGTTCTTCATTGGTTGAATCCTTTGCAATGTAGATTGAGTGCTTGGTGACCAAAGAAGTATCATAACCAAACCTCTCTGGTTTCTTCTTCTCCCTTGAAGACCTTCTAAGTGGTTGATGTGAGCTCTCGGGTCCATATGTAGCATCCTGCATCTTTGCTTTTCCTTTGTTCTTCCATAGCTTTAGTCTTTCCAAGTCTTCTAGGTCAATCTCCGAATCACTTTCTTCAATCTGCTTTGGCTCCTTTGGTTGAAGTGATGGAAAATCTTCATCCAAGTCATATGGCAGCTTCACTTTCCTGTCATCATCAAACCATGATTTGTTTTCATCAAAAATTACATCTCTACTCACATAAAATCCTTTATTGGTTGGATTGTACAATCTATATCCTTTTTGGTTTTGATCATGACCAATGAATACACACTTCTCTGCCTAGGGAATCCAATTTCCCTCTTACTTGAGAAGGAATGTGAGCATAGGCTAAGCATCCAAAGATTTTGCAATGCTCTATACTAGGTCTTCTTCCATTCCACACTTCATATGGAGTGGTTCCATCTAGTGACTTAGATGGAAGTCTATTTATGAGATATGTGGCTGTAGACACAGCCTCTGCCCATAGGTAGTTTGGCAATCCCTTTTCGTTGAGCATGGACCTTGCTGCTTCGACAATAGCTCTGTTCCTCCTCTCTGCTACACCATTGAGTTCGGGTGTATACCTTGTAGTGACTTCCCTTTTAATGCCTCTTTCATGCAAGAAGGCATCAAATTCAGAAGAGAAGTATTCTCCTCCACCATCTGAACTGAGTCGTTTCAAAGTCCTATCTGTTTGGTTTTCAACAAGAGCAATATACTTCTTAAAGCAATTAAACACTCCATCCTTGTGCTTCATGAAAAACAGAATGGTCCACCTGCTACAATCATCTATGAAAGACACATAATATCTTGAGCCTGATATAGATGGCTCCTTACTTGGATCGCACACATCCGTGTGCACTAGATCCAAAGGATTTTGATACATATATCCTTTCTTATTGAAAGGTTGTCTATGAGCCTTGCCGAATTGACAAGCTTCACACTTATAAATCATGTGTTGCCTTGTGATATTAGGCAAACCAAGAACACTTTGGTCCCTGCAAATCTGTTTGAGTGTCCTCTCACCAATGTGAGCAAGCCTTTTGTGTCATATCTCCAACTCTGTTAGAGTTTGAGATCCATAGCTAAACAAAGCTATGTTCTTTGTATCTTCCACTTCAAAAGTGAAAAGTCCTCCTGTCTTTTCTCCTTTGGCAATCCTTCGAAAGCCTTGCCTTGGGTCTTCAACATATGCTCCAAATCGATTGAATCTAACCTGTAATCCTTTTTCAACAATCTGTCCAACGCTTATTAAATTTTTGGTAATTGTAGGGACATACAAGACTTTGCTTAAGAGGTTCATATTCCCATCTGATGTCCTCGGGTTCCTGAAACATTCTTCAGTAGTATGGTTAGATAAGCCACATATGTTGCAAGGTTGAGATGATTGGAATCTCCCCCTGCCTTGCTTTCCACCTTTTCCTCTTCCTCTAGCTCTTCCTCTACCTGCAAAGTTTGCTTGGAAAGAGCTACCTTCATCTTCATTCTTCCTATTCTTTGACTTGTTCTTGACCTTAGCTTTATCAGAGTATAAGGCAGAAGTTTGATTACCTCTTGAGGACTCACCACCTTTGCTAATCTTTGCTTCATGAGTGAAGAGTTGGCCCATGAGTGTGTTGAGGTCGGGTACATGCATATCCATGTCTAAATCCATGGCTGTTGTGAATGACTCCCACTTGTCGTCTGCTTTGATTCCATTCATGATTTGTCTTATGATTTGCTCCTCTTCAATTACCTCTCCAATGCTTCCAAGTTGGTCAGAAATATCCTTCATCTTTGTGACATAATCAGTCACATTTTGCTTCGGGCTTTTCTTCATTGTTGTGAACTCCATCCATAATTGGTTCTTCCTTGCTCGAGTGTTGGAAGAGAAGAAAGAAGCAAGTGCATTCCAGGTCTCTCTTGATGTCTTGCATCCCTTGACATGAGGTAAAAGAAAATCAGAGATTGAGTTTAGAATATAGGACCTTGCAAGTGCATCCTTCGAACACCAATTCGAAAGTCCTTCCACTTCTTCATGTGATGGTTGCCCTTTGTTCCTCATGGTTGGCATTGCTTCATCTCCGGATATGAATCCATATAGATTCCTCCCTTGAAGGTAAGCCTCCATCCTTAGAGACCATGCCGGATAGTTGTTTCGATCCAATTTTTCAATTGTTGATGGAAATCCATCTCCCATGTTGCTTGACTATGCTCTGATACCACTGTGAAGAGAGATGGTGGATGCAATCCAAAGATGAGTAGGTGCTGCTACAACCAGCTTCACACCAGCCAACTGAGACTTCAGAGTTGATTAGCAGACCCTTTAAGCTTCCTAAATCCACCAAGATATCAGCCAAGTACTTTGGAACATGTATCCCAAAAGTTTAAGTCAAGACAGACTAGTTGCGAAATGACTAGCTCCCAAAACTTGCTATTTTTGGACATACACCTGCTAGAAAAAATGAACAGTACTCTCAACCTCGTAGGAATTAGAAAAATTCCTTTTGGGCATAGCAAATAGACTTAGAAAGCTTCCCAATCCAAGTTAAAACACTTCAAATGATGGACTGAGCACTGAGAACAAGTTTCATCAATTTTTGGTGTGTAGATCAACTCCAACCCAAGAAAATAAGTGAGTGGTCCGAGGTCACTTATTTTGATCTCCTTATTCATTTGACTCTTTACCTGTTTGATTCCTTCAAGATCATTGCCTGTGATAATAATATCATCGACATACACACATAAATAGATCACTTCAGATCCATTCCTCTTTATGAACAAAGAGGTATCCGGCTTCCTAGCTTTGAATCCTTGGTCCTGCAAATAAGTCACCAATCTAAAACTCCAAGCTCTTGGAGCTTGCTTCAATCCATACAAAGCTTTCTTTAGTTTGCATACATAGTTAGGATGATGTGCATCCTCATATCCAGGAGGTTGTGCCATATACACTTCCTCAAAAATCCATCCATTCAAGAAAGCATTCTTTACATCGTTGATAGAGATTCCAATTTCTAGATGCAGCAAGACTAATGAGAACCCTAATTGTAGGCATTTTTGCAACATGAGAGAAAGTCTCCTCATAATCAATACCATGGGTTTGATCAAACCCTTTAGCAACTAACCTTGCTTTGTCTCTATTTATACTTTGTTGGTGCAGACTAATCAACAATTGAAGATTGGAGGACAAAGGATGGAGATGAAATCAATTTTTGAAGCATAGAAGATGGATACATTCACAGAGTGCAAGATATGTACACATATGTACATTAGTTAAGACATAGGTTACTTATACTTATGTTTTGATATAAGTTTGTATATAATTGCCTATATATACTTTGGAAAAAATATCGGGGTATAGAGAGAAGACAAAGAGAGACTATGTATGAGCATAGGAATAGAGAAATAAGTGGTTGTAAATGTCATTAGACATATGAGAAGTGAGTTGAAGTCTCTCTCTCATTCAGTTGTAGTCTTCTTCAGAAATGATAGAATTTTTGCGCCCGAAGTTTTCGTGTCTTCTCCTTCTGTGGTAAAGCTTTTATGGAATGCTTTTATACAAGTCTAAGTCTAGAGTGGATAGATCTCTGTATAAAGTTTTAGCTTCCAATTGTAATCAGGCTAAGAGAATTGTGTGTAGGAACATTCATATGTAAAGAATCTTCACAGTCTTCTGAAAATGGCGCAGATTTCGAGTTCAATGAAATGAGTAGTGCTCAGTGCACAGTGTAAAGTTTTACACATATAATAGCTCAAAATCTAAGTTGAGAGATAAGCTATCTACAGCCAAAAGGATTTGATAAAACGGGTTCGACATTGTGAGAACTAAAGTTAAGAAGTTAGGGGTGTCCAAATCGACTTCTCAGAAGTGCAGATTTAGACATAGCTGACTTGGTAAGTAGATTTCTCAAGAACTACTGAACCTTTTGAAGTAGTTTAACTTGGAGAAGGTGCGCAATCTTTAGGTGACACCTTGTGTAAAGTTTCATCAAAAACTTTACACATTTACTCAGTCAATGAGCAAGATCTATGCAGTAGACTTTCTGAGGAAATTCATTCTTCACAGTTTAGTCAAAAATTTGGTATTTGGTCATTGATAACTTAAATTGGTGAAGGTTTTGACTTACTCTTGATATAGAGGTGTTCTAAATTCAAGAGTAGGTTGTTCTTTTGGGGATTAACACTCTCCATCAGTGGTATCAGAGCAGGAAACATCAAAATCAAGGAAAGGAGGATCCCGACTGCTGCAGATTCAAGAAATTCAACAATTGAAGAACTAAAAGGTGAAAGCTTGAAGGCAAAGCCTGAGGAGGAGACCATACAACATCAAGAAAGACAAAAGGACTCTAATTTGAAGTAAAGGTACATATATTGTTCATAAAGCTTGAAGATTTCAATACACAGGTGGACACAAGATGGGAGATTCTCTACAGATAGAGAAATTGGATAGGGAAAACTATCCTGCATGGTCGATGAGGATGGAAGCTCATCTTATGAGCAAAGATTTAATAGCTTACATCACAGGAGAAGAAGAGAAGCCACAGTTCAAAGATCCTAGTGTTCCAACTAGGGAAGAGTTAGCAGATTTGAAAAATTGGATGAAGAAAGATGCTCAAGCTAGGAGCATTATATATATGGCAATTAATGATTACTTGTTACCTCATATTCGAGGTCTTGAAAGTGCAACTGATATTTGGAATGCTTTGGAGGAGCATTTCCAAAATACTACTAAGTCAAGAAAGGCATCTTTATGGGCAGAATTTACAACCTTCAAGAAGAAGGCCTCTCAATCTATTTCAGACTATGTAACAAGGATGAAAGACATTGCAGATGCATTAGGAGCTGTTGATGAAGATATTGAGGAGGATAAATTGGTAAGGCAAATCCTTAGAGGTTTGAGAGGTGATGACAAATGGAAGCCATTCATTTTGTCTACAGAATTATCACTTGATCATTTCACTCCTGATTTAAATCAGTTGCTAGGTCATATGCTAACATTTGAGCAGGATGTTAAAGGAGATGGTGACAAAAGTATAGGTCATGCAATGTACTCAAAGGACAAGAAGAAGAATAGCAAAGGAGAGCAACAAGCAGGTGAAGATGAAGGCACAACTAGTCAAGCCAACTTCCTAAGAGGTAGAGGAGGTGGCAAAGGTAGAGGAAGAGGTAGAAACAACAAAGATGGAGGCAAAGCTTGTTGGATTTGTGGTAAGACAAATCACTTAGCTAATGATTGTTGGCATAATACTCAGAGTAATGGTGGATACAATCAAAATTATAACTCAAGAGGAAGAGGTGTCAGAAGTCAAAGAGGTAATTTTAGAGGCAGAGGTAGTAGGGGTTACTTTGGAAGAAATGCAGGTAGAGGTTTCCAAAGTCAACAATATAACAACACCTACTACAATTATGCTTCAGATCAAAAGGAAGATTCAACATTGATAATGAATGCAACTTGTGAAAGGCAGAGTGAAGATCAAAGAGTCTTCTACATTGACTCAGGGTGTAGTAATCACCTGAGTGGTAATATAGCCTTGATGACTGATTTGGAGAATAAGGTATCTAATCATGTTGTTCAAACAGGTGACAACACAAAGCATAATGTGAAGTCAATTGGATCAGTGAAGGCCAAGGATGGTAGCACCTTATTGAGTAAGGTCTTGTATGTTCCTACAATTCCTAAGAATTTGATAAGTGTAGGACAAATTGTGGAAAAAGGTTATGAAGTAAGGTTCACTAATGAAGGAGTGTTTGTGGAAGACCCTAGCAATGGGTATAAACAAATTGTTTCAGGGAAGAAAGAAGGAAGATTGTTCACATTGAAGATTCAAGGTAATATTGGTCATGCCATGTTCACATATGGAGGACATAAGATCTCTGAGTTAGATCTTTGGCACAAGAGGCTTGGACATTTCAATGAAAGAGGTATTAAAGACATGATTAACAATGGTTCAGTGCTTGGTCTGCCTAATGTTGCAGGTCAACATATGACATACAGATGTGAGGCATGTCAATTAGGTAAGGCTCATACGCATTCTTACTCCAAGCATGGTTTTATGTACTCAGAGAAGCTTGAGTTGGTACATACAGATGTGTGGGGACCATCAAAGGATTTCAGTATAAATGGGTCAAGGTATTATGTGATTTATGTTGATGATGCTACTAGATGGATCACTATTTATGTGATCAAAGATAAGTCAGAAGTGTTTAATACATTTAAACGCTATCATGCATATGCAGAAAGAATTACAGGACATAAGTTGAAGAGACTAAGGTCAGATGGAGGGGGAGAGTATTTCTCTAATGAATTCAGTGATTACTTGTGGAATGCAGGTATAAAAAGGGAAGTTACTTGCAGGTACTCTCCTCAACAAAATGGTGTAGCACAAAGGAGAAATAGAACTCTTGTTGAGTTTGCAAGGTCCATGATGAAAGAGAAAAATTGCCCTAATTATTTGTGGGCTGAGGCTGTAAATACAACTACTTATTTGGTCAATAGGTTACCATGTAAAGCTTTGCAGGGAATGACACCTTATGAGGCATGGTGGGGTAAGAGACCTACACTAGACCATTGCAAAGTATTTGGATGTTTGGCCTATGCATATGTGCCATCACAATTAAGGCACAAATTGGAACCTAAAGCTGAAAAATATGTGTTTATTGGTTATGATGATAAGCAGATGGGATACAGGTTGTGGAATCCATCCACAAAACATTTTCTTGTATCAAAAGATGTTACATTTGATGAGCAAGGTACTTGGTATGCAGGTACTATCAATATTAATATAGATGATGAAGAAATTGTGAGCCAAAGGAAAGGTAAATCAAAGGTTCAGGTATTTGATGAACAAGAGAATAATGAAGTGCAAGTTGAAGTGGAAGAAACACCAAGATTTGATCCTGAATGTGAAGAACCAGAAACCTCAAGAAGTGGAGAACTTAGAAGGTCTACAAGGAACAAATGGCAACCTACAAGGTATAGCTATGATACTTCATTTTTGGCTACCAAAGATTATGCTTACATGATTAAAGCAGATGAAGACCCTTCTACATATGAAGAGGCAAAAGGTAAAGAAAATTGGGAAAAGGCTATGCAGGAAGAATATGATGCATTATTGGAGAATCAAACATGGGATTTGGTTCCAAAGCCAAATAGTCAGAAGATCATTGGATGTAAGTGGGTTTATAAGACAAAAAGATTTGCAGATGGAAGTGTGTCTAGGTACAAAGCTAGACTTGTTGTCAAAGGGTTTGCTCAGACATATGGTGTTGACTATGATGAGACTTATAGTCCTGTGGCAAAGATGACAACCATCAGGACACTTATAGCTATTGCTGCATGTAAAGGTTGGAAGTTATGTCAACTTGATGTGAAAAATGCTTTTTTGAATGGTTATATTTCAGATGATGTATTCATGGAGCAACCTCAAGGATTCAGAGATAAAAGGTATCCAGATCATGTGTGCAAGCTCAAGAGAGCTTTGCATGGCTTGAAGCAGGCCCCAAGGGCATGGAATTATAGACTTGTAAAGTTCTTGAAAGAACTTGGATTTCAGGTGTCTAAAGCAGATAGTAGTTTGCTTGTCAAAGCAAGTGATAATGGTTTCATATACATATGCATATATGTTGATGACATAATTCTTACAAGTACAGATGAGGAAGGAATACAAAGACTAAAGAAGCAAATGGAAAAGGAGTTCAAAATAAGTGACTTGGGAGACTTGTCATATTTCTTGGGCATGGAGATTACATATACTCAACATGGAGTATTTGTGACCCAAGAAAGGTATTTGAAGAACTTGTTAATCAAGTTTAAAATGGATGATTGCAGGGTAGCACCTACACCAATGGAGGTGAATCACAAATTGAGTAAATTTGGAGGTGAAGAATTCAAGGACATGAGACAATATCAGAGTTTGGTTGGTAGTCTTATCTATGCTACTTTAACTAGACCTGATTTATCATATGCAGTAGGGGTTTTGTCTCAATTTATGCATTGTCCTAGGAAAGAGTATTGGATTGCAGGTCAAAGAGTGTTGAGGTACATTAAGGGTACACTCAAAGAAGGTTTGTATTATGGGTTTACATCAGATACAAATATCAAGATCTATAGTGATACAGATTGGGCAGGTAATCCAGATGATAGAAGATCAACCTATGGATACATGTGCTATGTGGGAGATAAGTTAATCTCTTGGTGCTCAAAGAAGCAACATACAGTTGCTTTATCATCTACAGAAGCAGAGTACAAAGGCATGGTTGAAGCTGCAAAGGAAGTGATATGGCTTAAGACTCTAATGAAGAGTTTTGATACTATACAGAGCATACCTATCATTTATGGTGATAACATGAGTTCATTATATCTAGCTGCTAATCCTGCTTTTCATGCCAGGACTAAACACATTGAGATACAGTATCACTTTCTAAGAGAGAAGGTGATGGATAAGGAGATTGAAGTCATACATACTTCAACAAAAGATCAGATAGCTGATATGCTTACAAAGAGCTTGGATGGACCAAAGCTACAGAAGTTTAAAGACATGGCAAGTATAAAGAAGATAAGAGAAACCTCAATTGATGATTGAGGGGGAGCTGTTGGTGCAGACCAATCAACAATTGAAGATTGGAGGACAAAGGATGGAGATGAAATCAAGTTTTGAAGCATAGAAGATGGATACATTCACAGAGTGCAAGATATGTACACATATGTACATTAGTTAAGACATAGGTTACTTATACTTATGTTTTGATATAAGTTTGTATATAATTGCCTATATATACTTTGGAAAAAATGTCAGGGTATAGAGAGAAGACAAAGAGAGACTATGTATGAGCATAGGAATAGAGAACTAAGTGGTTGTAAATGTCATTAGACATATGAGAAGTGAGTTGAAGTCTCTCTCTCATTCAGTTGTAGTCTTCTTCAGAAATGACAGAATTTTTGCGCCCGAAGTTTTCGTGTCTTCTCCTTCTGTGGTAAAGCTTTTATGGAATGCTTTTATACAAGTCTAAGTCTAGAGTGGATAGATCTCTGTATAAAGTTTTAGCTTCCAATTGTAATCAGGCTAAGAGAATTGTGTGTAGGAACATTCATATGTAAAGAATGTTCACAGTCTTCTGAAACAGGCGCAGATTTCGAGTTCAATGAAATGAGTAGTGCTCAGTGCACAGTGTAAAGTTTTACACATATGATAGCTCAAAATCTAAGTTGAGAGATAAGCGATCTACAGCCAAAAGGATTTGATAAAACGGGTTCGACATTGTGAGAACTAAAGTTAAGAAGTTAGGGGTGTCCAAATCGACTTCTCAGAAGTGCAGATTTAGACATAGCTGACTTGGTAAGTAGATTTCTCAAGAACTACTGAACCTTTTGAAGTAGTTTAACTTGGAGAAGGTGCGCAATCTTTAGGCGACACCTTGTGTAAAGTTTCATCAAAAACTTTACACATTTACTCAGTCAATGAGCAAGATCTATGCAGCAGACTTTCTGAGGAAATTCATTCTTCACAGTTTAGTCAAGAATTTGGTATTTGGTCATTGATAACTTAAATTGGTGAAGGTTTTGAATTACTCTTGATATAGAGGTGTTCTAAATTCAAGAGTAGGTTGTTCTTTTGGGGATTAACACTCTCCATCATACTTCCATCTGGATTCCTCTTGATTTTGTATATCCATCGAGATCCAATTACCTTCATAGATGGCTTGTTAGGTACAAGCTCCCAAGTGTCATTCTCCTTCAAGGCTTCCATTTCTTCATCCATTGCATCTCTCCAAGCTTTCTTGCTTTGTGCTTCTTCGAATGTGGTAGGTTCTTCATTGGTTGAATCCTTTGCAATGTAGATTGAGTGCTTGGTGACCAAAGAAGTATCATAACCAAACCTCTCTGGTTTCTTCTTCTCCCTTGAAGACCTTCTAAGTGGTTGATGTGAGCTCTCGGGTCCATATGTAGCATCCTGCATCTTTGCTTTTCCTTTGTTCTTCCATAGCTTTAGTCTTTCCAAGTCTTCTAGGTCAATCTCCGAATCACTTTCTTCAATCTTGCTTTGGCTCCTTTGGTTGAAGTGATGGAAAATCTTCATCCAAGTCATAAGGCAGCTTCACTTTCCTGTCATCATCAAACCATGATTTGTTTTCATCAAAAATTACATCTCTACTCACAGAAAATCCTTTATTGGCTGGATTGTACAATCTATATCCTTTTTGGTTTCGGTCATAACCAATAAATACGCACTTCTCTGCCTTGGGATCCAATTTCCCTCTTACTTGAGAAGGAATGTGAGCATAGGCTAAGCATCCAAAGATTTTACAATGCTCTAAACTAGGTCTTCTTCCATTCCACACTTCATATGGAGTGGTTCCATCTAGTGACTTAGATGGAAGTCTATTTCTGAGATATGTGGCTGTCGACATAGCCTCTGCCCATAGGTAGCTCGGCAATCCCTTTTCGTTGAGCATGGACCTTGCAGCTTCGACAATAGCTCTATTCCTCCTCTCTGCTACACCATTGAGTTCTGGTGTATACCTTGTAGTGACTTCCCTTTTAATGCCTCTTTCATGCAAGAAGGCATCAAATTCAGAAGAGAAGTATTCTCCTCCACCATCTGATCTGAGTCGTTTCAAAGTCCTACCTGTTTGGTTTTCAACAAGAGCAATATACTTCTTAAAGCAATTAAACACTTCATCCTTCTGCTTCATGAAAAACTGAATGGTCCACCTGCTACAATCATCTATGAAAGACACATAATATCTTAAGCCTGATATAGATGGCTCCTTACTTGGACCCCACACATTCGTGTGCACTAGATCCAAAGGATTTTGATACATATATCCTTTCTTATTGAAAGGTTGTCTATGAGCCTTACCGAGTTGACAAGCTTCACACTTATAAATCATGTGTTGCCTTATGATATTAGGCAAACCAAGTACACTTTGGTCCCTGCAAATTTGTTTGATTGTCCTCTCACCAATGTGAGCAAGCCTTTTGTGCCATATCTCCAACTCTGTTAGAGTTTGAGATCCATAGCTAAACAAAGCTATGTTCTTTGTATCTTCCACTTCAAAAGTGAAAAGCCTTCCTGTCTTTTCTCCTTTGGCAATCCTTCGAAAGCCTTGCCTTGGGTCTTCAATATGCTCCAAATCAGTTGAATCTAACCTGCAATCCTTTTTCAACAATCTTTCCAACACTTATTAAATTTTTGGTAATTGTAGGGACATACAAGACTTCGCTTAAGAGGTTCATATTCCCATCTGATGTCTTCAGATTACCTATCTTCTCCACTGAGTGCTTTGTGTCATCTCCTGTCTGCACTTCATGCTTGTTATGAGGATCTTCCAAATCAGAAAGTAAAGCCACATTTCCTGCTACATGGTTCGAGCATCCCGAATCAATGTAAAATATGTGATCATCATCCTTACCCTTCTTTGCTGATAGATTCATAATCAATTATGAATCTTCTTGACTTTGGTCCTCTGCATAGTTATTGTAATCTCTTCTTCCTCTATGGCCACTTTGATAGTTGTTGTTGTTGTTGTAATTGTTGTTGTAGTAGTAGTTGTTGTTGTTGTTGTAATTGTTGTTGTAGTTGTTGTTGTTGTAGCCTCCATTGTATCTACCTCTATTTGATCCATAGCCACCTCTATTGAATCCTCTTCCTCTTGAGTTCCTTGAATTCCTGAAACATTCTTCAGTAGTATGATTAGATAAGCCACATATATTGCAAGGTTGAGATGATTGGAATCTCCCACTGCCTTGCTTTCCACCTCTGCCTTTTCCTCTAGCTCTTCCTCTACTTGCAAAGTTTGCTTGGAAAGAGCTACCTTCATCTTCATTCTTCCTATTCTTTGACTTGTCCTTGACCTTAGCTTTATCAGAATATAAGGCAGAAGTTTGATTACCTCTTGAGGACTCACCACCTTTGCTAATCTTTGCTTCATGAGTGAAGAGTTGGCCCATGAGTGTGTTGAGGTCGGGTACATGCATATCCATGTATAAATCCATGGCTGTTGTGAATGACTCCCACTTGTCGTCTGCTTTGATTCCATTCATGATTTGTCTTATGATTTGCTCCTCTTCAATTACCTCTCCAATGCTTCCAAGTTGGTCGGAAATCTCCTTCATCTTTGTGACATAATCAGTCACATTTTGCTTCGGGCTTTTCTTCATTGTTGTGAACTCCATCCACAATTGGTTCTTCCTTGCTCGAGTGTTGGAAGAGAAGAAAGAAGCAAGTGCATTCCAGGTCTCTCTTGATGTCTTGCATCCTTTGACATGAGGTAAAAGAAAATCAGAGATTGAGTTTAGAATATAGGACCTAGCAAGTGCATCCTTCGAACACCAATTCGAAAGTCCTTCCACTTCTTCATGTGATGGTTGCCCTTTGTTCCTCATGGTTGGCATTGCTTCATCTCCGGATATGAATCCATATAGATTCCTCCCTTGAAGGTAAGCCTCCATCCTTGGACCATGCCGGGTAGTTGTTTCGATCCAATTTGTCAATTGTTGATGGAAATCCATCTCCCATGTTGCTTAACTATGCTCTGATACCACTGTGAAGAGAGATGGTGGATGCAATCCAAAGATGAGTAGGTGCTGCTACAACCAGCTTCACACCAGCCAACTGAGACTTCAGAGTTGATTAGTAGACCCTTTAAGCTTCCTAAATCCACCAAAATATCAGCCAAGTACTTTGGAACATGTATCCCAAAAGTTTAAGTCAAGACAGACTAGTTGCGAAATGACTAGCTCCCAAAACTTGCTATTTTTTGACATACACCAGCTGGAAAAAATGAACAGTGCTCTCAACCTGGTAGGAATTAGAAAAATTCCTTTTGGGCATAGCAAATAGACTTAGCAAGCTTCCCAATCCAAGTTAAAACACTTCAAATGATGGACTGAGCACTGAGAACAAGATTTATCAATTTCTGGAACATGCCCACCATTCTCGGGGCTCTGCAGAGATAGACCATTGAGCAGTAAAATGTAGATATCTCCAAAACTATAAATTCAATGACCTTGAAAACTGACATGCAGAAACCAGATAGTGAGAGCTATCAACTCATTTTAAATCACTGAAAAAAAATGAGTAGAACTCGAGATATGACCTTCTGAAGGTACTTCTCTGAGTGAGTATAGCAGAGAACAAAACAGAGAAGTGAATGATGATAAATGTATAAATTCATATATGATTACAACCACATTGGCAATGAATCTTTGCACAATGGGAGTAAAATGATAGAGCTATGGAGTAAGCTCTTCAATCTCTTCAAAATGATATGAAGTGGTCACGTACAAGGCTTGCTAATCGCCTCTTCCTTCTTGCTCCTTTTATAGCTATTCTTGGAGGGAGTTTTGAATTCGAATTCGAATGGCTCCACCTAAAAGTGATCCCCAAATTTAGGAGAGATTCCCTCAGCTCTAAATTTCGTGGTTTTAGGTACTTAGAGCCACAAATTTGCTTTTACATCATGGATGAGGTAAGCCATCCTTTTCCTTTTTTCTTTTTCCATTTACAAGAGATAAAAATGTACTCTTTTACAAGAGGTGTTCACATGACTACTCATGTGACTTACAAATGAGGATAATATCAAGCATATCAAGCATGTAGGCTTGGGCAAAATGCACCAACAATCTCCAACATAGAGACATACTTGTCTTCGTGAACACATAATCGTAGTTGGTTGTCTTGGCCACGTTTAAATAGTATTCTCCCTATAAGGGTATAATCTTCACTTTGCTCCTCTAGAGCTTGTTTTCTTACTAGGCTTGCCCCTTCTGGGTATTCGTGTGTCTTCAAGAAGTTCACTAAAGGCAAACTCCATCTAGGTGCTATTGTTGAATAGCATAGCATAGAGTTCTCCTCAGGCCTTTCTTTTTGGTAGGTGGGACAACTCGTAACATGCATGTGAGCGTCCTTTTGCATCCCTTGCCAATACACTCCTAATATTTTTAATTCTTGTATTGTACCACTAATACTTCTATGTTTCTTCCATGGGTTTATGTGGGTGTGTCTGAACCAATTTTCTTGTTCTTCCTCATCTACACACCTTAGTAGAAGTCCACTAGAATCTTAGTTGTATATACTTCTTGCTACAATGTGAAGATTCCTAGTCTTCCATAATTGTTGGGCTTTATTAGCATTAATCCGATGACCAGGTCCATGGGTGAGTATAGGTACCAATTTTTCAGCCCACTGTGGACAAACTTCTAAATTAAAACGATAGATGTCAAGCAAGTCATCTACTACTCCAGTTGGGGGTTCTCCATGCATCATTCCAGAGAGATGATATGCTCTGACATACGTGTCTCCTTTCTTGACCACTACTTCAAAATCAAATTCCATTAATAAGAGGAACCATCTCACTAACCTTCCCATGTTACAGGGGTTTAATGATTAGGTATACTAGAGCTTGGTGATCAATAAAGAATTTGAATTTGTTCGTCAATAAGTAGTGTCAAAATTTCTTTACCGCATATACCATTCCTAATCCTTCCCGTTTGGTGGTAGTGTAATTGCGTTCTACTTGGTTGAGCTGTCTGCTAGCATAGGCTATAGGGTGATTGAGTTTTCCTTCATTTGTCAGCTGTGCTAAGATGCATCCAATGGCAAATTTGGAAGCATCCACATGGATGTGAAGCGGCTTCTTCCAATTTAGTGCTTTTAGAATACGTGTTGAAATCAATCTTCTTTTAAATTCATTGAATGCTTTCTCACAATCTTCTATCCAATTGAACTGAGTCAGTAAGCCATATAGAGTTCAAGCAATTATGGTGTACATGTGGATAAATCTACAATAGTATCCACAATGTCCCATAAATGCTTGTACTTCTTTCACAGTTTTCGGTCGGGGTAGTTCTAGAATGACTTTGATCTTGTCTTCATCTGAATATTCCGTTCTTAGATACTATATGTATAAGATTTTTCTTTGTCTCACCATGAAGGCACATTTTTCTAGGTTTAAACAGACTTTGTATTGTCTACACTTTTCAAAGATCCTCCTCAACTTAGGTATGTGATCCACTTCTTGTGAGGAATATGTGCACAAATCGTCCACCTATACTTCCATGCTCTTCCTAAGAAAGTCTTTAAATACATGACACATTAATCTCTAGAAGGTGGATGGTGCATTGGTTAGTCCAAACGGCATAACCTTAAAAGTTTTGTGTTGATCCTCTGGAGCAATTACAACTTGGTTGTAGCCCGCGAATCCATCAAGGAAGCTATAAATTTCCTTGCCTGCCACCCTCTCCAAGAGGTGATCTGTAATGGATAAAGTGGTTGCATTAACTTTCTTGAGGTTGATGCATACCCTTAGTTTTCCATTTTTCTTTGTTAGTACTACGAAGGGCGATACCCATTTTGTGTGTTCAATTTTGTAAATGAATCCGTCTGCCAATAATTTGTCTATTTCTTCCTTAATTTTGGTGGAGTATACATCATTGTATGTGTATGGTCATTGTTTGGACGGTTTTGCATCAAGAGTCATGGGAATATGATGTGAACAAATAGAGGGATCCACTCCTTTTAAATCCTTGTATGTCCAAGGAAATGCATCCCTATAATTTGGAATCAATTCTATAAGTTCTCATTCTTCACTTTCTGACACATCTTTCCCTATGTAGGTACATCTTTCCTCTTTTGCTTCTATGGTCACAATGACTTTTTTAGTCTGTTCTTTATTATCATATGCCACTCCTTCTTGTGCTTGTCGTTTAGGCATGTGGATGGCAATTTTTCTTTCCTCCACTTCGTATTTTTTAAAATGTTCAAGAACTTCAAATTGGTCTTGTGGTATGTTCTCTTCCCTACTAATCTCTTCTGATCTCTTTTGAGTTGGTCTTCTCTTGACTTCCTTCTTGCTCTAGGGAGGAAATGTTTCCAACACGAGTTTCTTTATGTTCTCCCTCTAACTAAAGTCCTTCTTTTTGAGTCTCGGGTTCCATTTCTATGCTTTCATAATCTTTTGTCCACTCTTTCTCTATCCATTCTCCTTCCTCTGTCTCTTGTAGCACGACCATGTATAGACTTACATCGTACCCATCCTTGTATATGCACTCATTTAGGGTTAGGACTTCTTCATTGATGTAGACATCTAATGTGGCTAATATCTACCATGGGGCACAATCTCTTCATCGAAAAAACTTTTGGCATATACGCTGGATCCTCTACTAGCCTAGAGATTCCACCACCTTGTTGCCATATTAATCTTATTTTTTCTTCCCTCTTAGCTGCTTTACACATCCATAGTTGGGTGTCCTCATGCATCCAGGATTGGTCTTCAGATTCCACGCTATGGATGGATAGGTCATCCTCTTCTTTATGTATCGAGTTCCATTGTAGAAGCGAGACATCTCGATAAACATACGTATGGAGGTTTATTCTTGTACTTGTGCCCCTATGTTGCAGGTATATAACATTTCTACCCTAGTCTTGCACTACCCTTAGTTGTCTCATAAATGGTCTTCCCAAGCTCATTTCATAATTACTAGCTCTCTCAAATTGACAAATAGCTAAGGTGTGCTCAAAATCTACTCCACATGTTGTAAGCACTACATTCTCTAGCAATCCTAGTGGTTTTCCAATGTGACCATCAGCTAGTTGTAATTTCATTCTTGTGGGTTGTAACGCTAGTTTTCCCCACCTCTCCCATATTTCTTTTGTAGCTATTCCTACTCCAGCTCCGTTGTCTAGGATTGCCTTTGTGGTGTAACCTCAAAAAGTGATGGGTAAACATGTGTTACGTTCATCTCATTCACTGAAGTCTCCCACTTTATCTACCGGGATTGGTATTGTATGCATATCTTCGTTGGCCTCCTTGTTGACTGTCTCGACTTCTTTATGCATGAGTTGCTTGGTCAATCTGGTCCATACTTGTGGTTTGATTTTTAGTAACTCTTCCAGGGTTATAGAGCACTGCACTTTAGCCTCCTTTAGCCTCCTTGCTATGTCTGATGTATTGCTAGAATTTCCTTTCCCTTTCATTCTTTATGCTCATACTCTCCTATGCAGTTAGGTAGTGTGTTTATGCTTTCTACTTCCTCCCAACCTACCTCAAAATTCATTTCATGATTCATCATTCCTAGGTTCTCATCTGCATCCAACTCTTCGAAAGGCAGATTAATGTCCTCATTTTTTTGCCATCTCTCTTCTTGGACTTTAGCCCATAGATCCTTAGGCCAATTAGCTTCTACTTCGAGGATCATAGAACTTCTTTCATGGTTTTCTGTGGCTACACTTTTAGCTTTCTCTAGAATACTTCCGCCTTCTATAGGGTCATGAGCTACTAAACCTTCTTGAAATTCTTTATCCAGTATTCTTGTTTCTGGAAGGTCTTGTATAGGTTTCTCTACTGTGTTTTGAGCTAGTTTGATCAATTTTTAATAGATTTCTAGCCTTTCTCTTTCTAAATCCCCTCTCGGGTAGCTCACTTCCTATCGTTCTACACTTGGTCCTGCTTTGATCCTAGATTGATATGCATTTATCCACATGGCTAGATCTTCGGGCATGGGATCGGCTAGCACTGACCCAACTTGTTGTTTACATTGCTCTTTGTCTATGGTACTGACATCCTTTCGGGTTGTAGGATTTACAGGTTGATTTCGAGTCTGTTTTACCTTAGACTTTTCTTCAGATTCTTCCAAATCTGGCACTACTTGAGGTATTGGAGTTTTTGGTTTGTTGGTTTTGTGTCTAATTGAGTCAAACCCTTTTGGATCTTCTTTAGCTCTTGCTCTTGTAATCACCTTCAATGGTACCATATACTCTTTGTCACTTCCAGAGGACTCTACCACTTCTACTACGTTCACTTGAGTGGTGCGGTTCATCTTGTTAGGGTTTTTTTGGACAATCCCTAAACAAATGTTCTTTTCCACAATCACTACAATATCCTTCCCAAACCCTATGTGGTGGTTGATAGGGCAAAGTGCATTCCCTAATGAAATGGTCTCCTCCACATCAATAGCACGGTCCTCAAGGAATTGGGAGCCTAATTACAAGTCTTGAAGGTGCTTGGGTTCTTGGATTTGTGTACATTATAGTCGCATATTCAGCTCCATATCCATATGATTGGTCATAGATGTCTTGCCCATATGGGTATTGCTCGTAGGCTTGCTCGTAATTCATCAAGTCAGCTTTGTATGTATAGTAATCTCCCCAATGCTGGTCGTAGGGTTGATTATGGTTGTCCGTGCCAATCAATGAAGTAGTTGGTACTAGGGCTCTCTCTGTGTTCTCTTCACCTTGGGAAAATTTCACGAGAACTACATTATGAGGATGGGGTGGTTGTTGTCGTAAGACCGGCTATGGTGGATTGTATCCTGGGCATTCATAAGGACGTTGATTTGGAGGTGGGTTCTAGTACTGAGGGTATCTAGGAAACTCCCTACATGGGTCTCTAGTTGTGTATCCATATGGCCCAAATGGTGGTGGTTGGACTGGTCTAGGTTGTCTATTGTAAGGACAATTTTCAGCATTGTGATTGGTGTATTTTTGTTCAATACTACAATGTTGGGCTTGACTCTCTGCTAGTGTATGGTTGTATACGTATGGGTTTGACAGAACAATTCCCCTATTGCACACATGAGAAGGATGATCCCTTCCATAGTGTACACATCTCCTTAGCATCGACATTAGTAATGGGGGGTTGGGGAAATTCTTCTCTCCCTGCACATTTAACTTCTTGGCCACTAAGTCTGCAATTTCTTGTACATTATTGCTTGTACTAGTGATGCTGCTGGAACTATCTTCACTCTTACTCTTGGTTTGGGGAATCTTCAAGTCTTTAGATAAGTTATCTTCCAAATCTATGCATTCCTTCAAGCATTCACTTAATGTTTGGAATCTCTTTACATAGACTAGTGCTCTCAAGGATCCATTGACTAGTCCTTCTAGGAATAATGAAATCATTTCTGTTGAGTAGGCCTTTCTTCTATGGGGCATCTATCCACATATTGCTTAAATCTCCGAGATGTGGATCGTACTGACTTTCTAGGGAACTATTTGAAGCTGTGGATCAATGATGAAGAGTTATTTTTAATACTCATCTTAGTGAATTCCTTGATCATTTCTTGAAATACTTGTTCCATATTTAGGAAACGATTGGGTTCAAGTGGTTGGAACCAGGCCAAAGCGGTATCCATAAGGGTCAATCCAAATGACTCATATTGAATCATGAAACCTTCCACTTGTTTAGCACGAATCTCTACTCGGTTCTGAAGTTCTGGGCATAACAAGAATGGTTGGATGTCTTACTTGAACTCCAATTCCCCTACCTAGTGGTGGTCTCTCAGGCACATGATTTCTATTTCTAGGTTCTCCATTAGTTGGGGTTGACAGTTAGGGTTGGCTCCTGGTGTGGGGAACTAAACATTGGTCCTTGCAGGAATATTCTGTTGTTGGTCTTGTCTCGAGTTCTGATAAGCATAACTTTGGTACATTCCTTGAGGATTTTGAGAGGTAGTTCTTGGGTCTCTTAGGGAAACACTGGAATGCCTTGATATCTTAATCGAGATCTATCTAGATCTGATAGGGTCCAATAATTCCTCATATTTGTGTCAAGATAGGTGATTCTAGAGAGATCCTCTGGATCTTGTAGCTCATAAATGGTGACAGGGTTACTACTTTCTCCCCACAAAGATGAAGGTGCTTGTAATAATTTCTCCATCTCGGCTACCATATACACATTAGTCAATGCATCATCCTGAGGGATTTTGTCACCTCTCCAAACTCTGGTTACTTTAGACTTGCCTCGGGGTGTAGAAACGCTACTTTTGATACCTTCCCCATTTAGGTGATCCACATTCCCACTCTCCCATTGTTCACTTATAGTTTTCAAGTAGACGGTTACTACATAGATTATTCCTCTTTTGTCCATATAGAACCCTCCTTCATATTTCACTATGGGTTGAGGAACTATCTCAGATTTAGTCGCTTTCTTCATTCGTGCTATTGTTCTATTTAGTCCATCTATGTAAATTGGTAACTATGGGTTGAGGAACTATCTCAGATTTAGTCGCTTTCTTCATTCGTGCTATTGTTCTATTTAGTCCATCTATGTAAATTGGTAGTTCATGTTGATGGGTGTTCACATACTCTAGGGAGGTCTTGTATTCTCCTTCAATGGTGGACATAAATCCTACCAAAGGCTTCTGAACTATGCATATCCTTAGAGGCCATCCTAGCTTCTTCGTATGATTCACTAGAGGTGTTAGAATACTCGGAATTGACACTAGGTAAATTTACACTCCTTGATGATGATATGACACTACGTTGGCTTCCTAGTACACGTCCTGAGCATAGGTTCATCCCCTGAATACCTCATTCAGTTTTGCAGGTCTCTCAGACTTGTATTTATTCTAGGAGCTGGCTAAGCCCAATTTAGGTTCTCCTTCCCTAGAATGTACAATTAGTTACTGTTTTTCCACGATACATGATACTTAGCTTCTAATGATACACGATACTTCTTGGGTCATGATACAGGGTTTGGATGATACATGATACCTGAAGGACTTATGATAGATGATATTGGATGACAAATGATACATGATACATAGGCTGTCACGATACACGATACTCCAACTACAATGATACATGATACACAGGGAATCCACGATAAATCATACATAGGGAATCCACGATACATGATACATGATACATAGGGAATCCAGGATACACGATACACGATACAACAATATCGCGATACACCAATAGTCAGGATACCTGATATACCATACTTGATGATTGGAGGATACACGATACTTGCATATCATGACACACAGATGGTCATGATACATGATACCTGAATAGCCACGATACACGATACACGATACCGCAGTATCACAATATACGACAATCATGATACATGATACTCAAAGCTTGCGATACACGATGCATCGAATGTCGCAATACACGATACTTGGGTATTGTGATACTCAACCCGATGATACACGAGACTAAGGTATCGGCGATACACGATACCTACAAGGTATCCCAATACACAGGAATTCAAGTATCATGATATTTGAACTCAACCGATCGTGATACTTGGGGCTTAATTCACTCAAATGAAGGAACGTTTTAGAATTTTTTTTGTGTCTATCTAATCCTCGTGCACTCCTCTTTCCCCCTATGTGCCTGTAGAAAGAAAACTCTTGCTCTATGCCATGATATTTTCCCCATGATACCGATCGCATTTCTTGTCATGTTTTGAGGGAATTCAATTTGGTTTTCACAGTAAATCTTAGGTGGTCTCACCTCACTGATGCTCTCTCTTGGTTCTCCCCTTGCTTAGCTTCTCTCTAAGGTAGTAAGCATGCACGATCTCTAAGCCATGATACTTGTCATATGCACCTCACGATACTTGCCTAAACAAGTGATTTTCCAAATAAACTTTCTTGCTTTTATACCCCAGGGCTAACCCAAGGTTGAAAGGTATATCAATAAGGACATTTCTTTTCTGTAATTTTGGGGAATATACCTACCTACTCTACTCCTCCTCTCTCCTTCCTACTCTCTACTCCTACTCACTCACTTTCCTAAGTCTAAGAACTTACTACACACACTTTCCAAGTGCGAAGTAATAAGTGCAAAATGATTTGACTTACCAAAGGAGAGTATTCACCTCTTCACAACTCATATCTTCTCTTAAGAGCTCTTACCATCATGCGAGCACCTTGGTTGGACTCGTCCTTCCTCGGCAATGGTGCCAAAAATGTGTGTACCTAAGCACAAACTTAGGGACTTGTGGTGAAAGAGACTATTCCTCTATCACCATCAAGTGCATATAGTGGGGATTACACATTTAAATTATCAATCCGAGAAGTATCTTGAGTCTAAACGAGTGTATGAGGACTTGCACTTGCACAATGTTCAATGAAGTGAGATAGCTATCATGGCATGCAAATGAGTATTATCTCTCACATTCATCACTCACACAGGTGGAAATGGTGTCGTGATACATGAAACAACAATAAGCACAAAAACAGATGTTTCTCTCAGCTCCGAACTCGGAATATGGTCAATAGTGGGTTCGTTTCAAAGTTCTGGATGAGAGGCATCCAATGACAATGTCCGATTCTGAAAAATATACTTCAAATAATGGGAAGAAAACAAAGCTGTGCAACTCACCTAGTTTCACCACACACCTCCTCACACCTCACACACACATTACACACTTTAGAAAAGCAATGAATTGTCTAGACAACACTTCCATGCACTCATTCCAAGCTACCAGCACACATGCAAGCTCACAAGCATGGGGATACAAGAGGCAGAAGAAGAAAATTCGAAATTTATAACTCTTTCTTACTCACAATGGCAAAAGATCTTTACAAAGTGTCCTCAAATAACTTATATACATGTGCCCTAAAAATGGTCTTTTCACACAAGAGACTGGCACTTTATTATAAAAACCTTAATTTCCTACTATTTTACAAGGATCATGATAAATGCTTGGGATTTATGCATCTAGAGGACTCCTCTTGAGCATTTACATGGCTTTGTGAGGTTTTCATAGGAATTTGAAGAAGAAAAATTGTGCCCATAATTTTGAAAATTTTGGAGCTCCTCTTTTATGCTCCTTTACTTTGGAAGAGCTTGGAACCAAAGTATAGTGGAATACTTAGCCAAATGTGGCTACAATAAAAGTGATGCCGACTTTTCATTGTACATTAAGAAGGAAGGTGATCTTGTTGTATACATTTGCATTTATGTTGATGATCTTATTCTTACATGAAATGATGAGGAAAGCATTAGATAGATGGAAAAGAAGCTTGTAGAAGAATTCAAGATCTTAGATCTTGGAGAATTGAACTATTTCATAGGCGTAGAAGTAATCTACAAAGAAAAAGGCATATATCTCATGCAAAGGAAGTACATTCTTGATGTGCAAGTAAAGTATGTCATGTGCAATTGCAAAACAATTGTGAATCCATTCAAAGTGCATGTAAAGTTGAGTATACATGAGGGAGAAGATGTTGAAGATGCTACTTTGTATAGATCCATTGAAGGATCTTTGAACCATGCAAATCTCACTAGGCCATACATTAAGCATGTAGTAGGAGTTCTCTCACAATTTATGCAAACTCCCAAAGCACAACACTTAATGGTAGCCAAGAGGTTTCTTTGATACCTCAAGGACACTATAAATGAAGGTTTCTTTGATACCTCAAGGGCACTATAAATGAAGGTTTATTCTATTCATGTGCAGGTGAAAGCTTATTGTTATGTCGATTGGGCAGGATCGAATGATGATTGGAGTACAAGTGGCTATGTAGTCATGATTGGAAGAAAGATTATCTCATGGAGCTTCAAGAAGCAGCCAACAATAGCCTTATCTTCCACCAATGCTGAATAAAGAGCCTTAGCCCTTGTCACTTGACATGAGTTTATGTGATTGATGGAGTTCTTTAAAGAGTTGTACTTGTAGGTAAAGCGAATTCCCATCATGTGGGACAACATGAGTAGTGTACATCTGGCTTGGAATCTCATTTTCCATGCGGGTTCTACACACATTGAAGTACACTTCCACTTCATTACAGAGAAGTCGATTGCAAAAGAGGTCAAGATGGATCATGTGAGTAGAAAAGATCAACTTTTAGATATGTTTACAAAACTATTGGAAGGAATGAAGCGATTGAATTCAAAAGAAGCATTGGTATGGTAGATATAAGTTCAAGGCTTGAGGGGAGTGTTAAAAATCAAGCCTTAAACCTTAGCTAAAGGCTCAAGGCATGAATAAAATGGACCATAAATATTTTGGGATGTTCATGTGTTTAGATGTTTTAGTGTTCTCGTGTTCTAGTGTTTAGATAATCTAGTGTTGCTCTAGTGTTTTTCTGATGTTCTTTCTAGTGTAAAGGTGTTTTGAATATTCTCCTTAAACCTTACCTAGAGTCTAAAAGGCATGGATGAGAAGTGCAACGATCATTAAGAGGCTTCATATCATGAATTTCCGCTACCAAGAAGTTTTAACCACTTCCTAAGTCATAGCTTACCAAAGAGGTTAAGTGGTTGATTGAGAAATTCTTGAAGAATTCTAGGAGCACTTTTTTACAACCTATATATGTATGAATCCAAGCCATGAAACTCACTCTACAAACTCTACTCTCTTCCTAAGATATTCTATATTGTAAGGAAGTTCCTACATGCAGCCCCATTGCTAAGTTAGTCATTTTATTAGCTTATACTTATCTATAGTTAGTTGTTGCTCATTGCCTCTCTCGAGTGATCTAGTTTCCAACATGATTTTGTATCAGTTGTAACTCCTTTCGATATCCATTTGAATTGATCTCACTTGTTTTTTATTGCTCATGGAGCTTTTTATTAGTTTGTGATTATTCTCTGAGTGAGGTTGCAAAGAGTGAAGGTGTGTCTCTGCACATAGCTAGATAGGAGGTTGGTTCCCCATGCCAGAGTATCCAAATCAAAAGTTTAAAAATTTTTTAGATATCTCAAAATATCTAAATTTATTTTAAAAATTGTCATTATTTTTTAGCATCTATATTTTGAGTTATAGCAAAAACAATTAATTTCGGTCACTATTGAAAACAACCTATGAGTGTTTACAACCTTCCAAAGCTACATAGCGGTGTTGATTCATCCCCCCATCATCAGTGACCATAGGGGTAGGGGGCAACAGAGGGATATGGACGTGATAGAGACCAAGGGAGTAGTAGGGGTCTTGGTCTTGAGTCACTTTCTTCTTAATGTATCATTTGCATGTTCCTTTCTTATGCCTGGGGTCTTCATGGATGGTAATCAAAGTCCCTCATCAAGACTCTTTTCTGAACTACTTGATTCTCCATCAATATCTTCAAGATTTGGAGATGTTTTGTTACCAATAGGACTCTTTTCTATTTCTTTGATGTAGTTGATGAAGTTTTTAGAATAGAATTTCCACCCAATCTTCCACACCATGATTTTGAGTTGGAACTATTGCTAGGTGACATATCTATTCCACAAAGATTTTGAGATATCGCACTTGAGGTTTTAGAACTTGATTCATCATTTGAATCAACATTAATTCCTTCTTTTGTATAAGCATAGAAGTTTGACATTTCATCAAACACCACATCTCTGCTTACCTTCATCTATCATGTGAGTGGGTTGTAAGATTTATATCCCTTTTGCTCAAGGGATTACCAGTGAAGATACATTTTTCTTCTTTTGCATCAAGCTTCATCCTCAACTCATTTGGAGCATGTACATACGCAATGCAACAGAGTACTTTCATGTGTGATAAGTTTAGCTTTTTACCTGTAGACTTCTCTTCGGGTGTTACTTGATGTACACCAATGGTTCAAGTTATGTTCATAATGTATACAGTAGTGTGCACAATCATCAAGGCTCTTGCAATTTTGTAATATGTCTATTCTTGCATTCACAGACCCTATTTTGTTGTGGTGTGTACCTGCATGAGAATTTCCTTCGAATTCCATGAACTTTTAGAAAACTATTGAATTCAATTGATATGTATGCACCTCTCCTCCATCAGACCTTAATGTCTTATTATACTTCGTTGACTACTTTTCCACCATAACCTTTAAATTTTCTCAGTGAGTAAACACCCCATTCTTCTCCTTCATGAAGTATACTCATACTTTTAGAGTATGGTCATCAATGAAAGTAATATAAATCATGCAACCACCCATAGATGCGGTCTTGGCAGGACTCCAAACATCTATATGCACTATCTTTCGCACATTCTCACTAATATTATTGTCATGCAAAAATGATGTCCTTGATTGTTTACAAAATTGACATGCTTCACATACTTCTTACATCTCTAAACCCTTGAAATTTGTTAGTCCATTGATAAGCTCCTTTGACTCAACTTTGGCCTTTGCAAATTTTCATGTCCAATTTTCTTGTCTCATAACTCTATGCTAGCCATAACACATGTACCTTTTGTAAACATCACTGCAATCATTTTAGGAGTTGTATTCACATATGATCTTTGACCATGAACAACTTCTACCAAACAATGAAAAAACACAGAGATGAGCAATATTAGATGTCTTGCAACCATGAGAAATCTCGTATGGAGTGATAGACTTCGATGCTTTGGTGGACGCCTATTAAAGACATGTGTTACATGCATAATAGCCTTAAGCCAAAATCTATGTGGTAAGGCCTAATTTGAAGATACACCTTTTGATTTGTATGAGAGACCTATTCTTCCTCTTAGCAGTTCTATTTTTTTAGGTGTATATAGAATTTTGCATTGATCTTTTATCCTATGATCAGCCAAAAATGCATTAAAATCAAAAGAGATATATCCCCCCCCCCCTCCTTGATGAGAACGAAGGATGCCCATTTTACATGTTGATAGATTTTTAGCCATAACCATGAGCTATTTAAACCAGCTAAAAACTTTAGACTTCTATTTCAATGGATAAACCCATACATGCCTTGAAAATTCATCAAAGAAAGTCACAAAGTATAGGTAGATTCCCAATTGAAGATGTCAACATAAGACCACAACATCACCATGAACAAGTTATAGTTTAGATCTAAGTGAACCATCTTTGGGAAAGAAATAATTCTGCATTTTACTTGAAATACAACCCTCACAAACATTCTTAGAAGATGGCTCACATTTGGGCAGAGAGTACATCATCTCAGATTTTTGTAGGTAAAAAGAAAGAATGCTACATTTTACCCAAAATAAAACCCTCCTAGACATACTTAGAAGGTGGCTCACATTTGGGCAGAGAGTACATCATCTTAGATTTTTGTAGGTGGAGCAAACTACCAAAACTCAGATGACCAAACTATTCATGCCAATTATTTGCATTTGAAATAGCTTGAGACTCATGAACTACACATGCTGAGTCATTATCAGATTTTGCATAATCTATGACCTTATAGAGCCCACGGCATAAAAGGCTAGAAGAAATGATAAGATCACCATTCAAGAGATCATGAATTATACATTTTTCAACTATAAATATAACAAATAGTACAATCTTGGCTAGTTCTAAAATGGATAATAGATTTTTCTTCATCCTCATCACATATAAGCCATCAAAAAATGTGAAAGAACTACCATTAGTAGAGATCTTATCAAACTCCCATGATAGATAAGAAGAGTTTGAAAACATGTGATAGTATTTCTTGTAGGGGTAGGCTCAAGTGAAGTGAAGAAAATATGTAGCAAGGTAATATGTTTGGTTGCACCACTATTCAAGTACCAAACATCCAAGTCTACTACAGACATACACTCCTCATGAGAAGATGGGCCATAGATACAATGATTAGTAAAAACCCATTCTTCATTATGAATAAGGTTACCAAATTACTTTAGCTGTAGAGGCCTCTACAACAACCATTCCACCCTCTTTCTTCTTTGTTTCTTTTGCAGCTAGTTTAGGAGAACTCAAAAGTGTGAGGAGGTAGATAGGTAGGTTCCAAAGATGAGCCGGTGTTGCACAAAACCTGCTCAACACCTGGAAAGTTAACTCCAAGGATGCTTAATAGACTCCTTTGGCTTCAAAATAATGCATTTGGAACCACTAAGTGCTTTGGAGCATCATTTTCAAAAGTTTGCAACAAAACAGATAACTTGCATGTACTAGAAATGTGAAGAAACCTTCTTTTTTGAATAGAAGTGCTCAGTAATTTGCTTAGAGCTAAAAACCTAGTATGAATTGACCAGAGAGCTTTTTCACACATCTAACTAGAGTTTGTATCTAACTAAGTCAAGTTACATTTCATCAATTTAGCCACTCCATACATAGAGAAATGATTTCAACAAGTCAGGGGGGTCATTCCGACATTTTAGGATCTAGAAGGTGTGCAGACCTAGTTACCTTCTATGATATCTCAAGATCCCCTAAACCAAATCTGATGAAAATTGATATACAAGTAGTACGTACCTCAACCTAACTGATACAAGTTTAGTTGTAGAAAACGAGTGAGTACAAGTAGAGAAATCAATTCCACAAAGTCACAATAGTCATGAAGATGCAATAGAGAACACTAGGTAGAGATGTACTTGAAGAAATATATCAAAATATATATGCTAAAGAAAATATGATACAAGGGAATTGTAATGGACTATGAAAAAATGATGTGAGATCAATATTTTCTCATTGATGTAGCTCAAAATCTCTCGGAATGGCTCTCATATCCCACAATTAAAAGTGTGTCTATTTATACTCCAAGTTTGAGTTTGAATTTGAATTTTACTTTATTTAAAAGTGATCCTACACTTTAGGGATGATTTAAATTGATTTTTCCTAGCACATGAGTCATGATTTTAGCTTTTTAACCTCATAAGATTCCTTATTCTCTTTGATTTTAGATTTATCCAAAGTAATTATGCCCAAAATGACTAACATAGGTTCACATGTAGTTCTTTCTTGTGAAGACATAAAATAATGTGTAGTCCTAAATAATTAGCTTAGAACTTGGGCTTGCTAATTGCACCAAAAGCTCTCCCTCAAGCCTAAGATGCTTGAGTCTTAAATCCTTCATGATTTCTTTTATTCCAATCATTGATTTGAACCTGTTTAATTTGCTTCCATCCAATGCTTTTGTCATTATATCAGTACATTGTTGATGTCTAGATACATATGAGAGTTGTATCTCCTTAATCATGATATTTTCTTTGACATAATGGTAGTGAACTTCTATATGCTTGGTCGTGGCATGATAGATAAGGTTAGCAACAAGATGTAATGAACAAAGGTTGTCTCCAAATAGTAGAAGTATTCAACCCTCAATGTGAATATAGGATCTTAAACCACATAGCTTCTTGTGTAGCATTTGCAAGTCCTCTATATTCAACTTTTGTTTATGAAAGAACAACTGTAGGTTGCTTCTTGGTTGAGATCAATTTGGTACATGCAAAAGTAAGATAGCTTCAGGTGCTTCTCCTATCATCTTTTGAACCTGCCAAATTTGCATTAGAGAAGAGCTTCACATCTATATCGGATGTATATGGATATTATAATCCTTGATTGATTGTACCTTTCAAGTAATTTAGAATTGTCTTGGCTGCTTCCATGTGAGGCTTCCTTGGAGAGTGCATGAATTGACACAACACACTTACTCCATAGCATATATCCACTCTAATGAGAGTAGCATAATTGAAGCTTCCAAATAAGCTTTGATAGCTAGTAACATCTTCAATTAACTCACCTTTGTGAGCATTTAGCTTCAAATTTACCTCCATCAGTGTACCTTCAACCTTTGTATTTTCCATCTTCAACTTGGTGAGCATGTCTCCAATGTACTTTCTTTGAGTGAGCAACATAAGTTTCTATGTATATACCACTTCCAAGCATAGGAAATATGTGAGTAAGACAAGATCACTGATCTTGAACTCCTCATTCATTTGAGCTTTTATCCCCTTGATTCCATTTGCATCATTACCTATGATGATTATTTCATCCACATATACACAAAGGTATATGACCTCTGAGTGGTTACACTTGATGAAGAGGGAAGGAACTTCACTTCTTACCATAAAATCTTTGTCTTGCAAGTAAATAACAAGTCTATGATTCCAAGCTCTAGGAGCTTGCTTCAAGCCATACAAGGCTTTCCTTAACCTGCATACATATTCTGAATGTGATTGGTCTTCAAAGCAAGGAGGTTGAGCCATGTATGCCTTCTCTAAAATCCAACCATTTAGAAAAGCACTTTTACCATCCATTTGATATGTCTTCCAATTCTTCAAAGATGGAACACTCATGATTACCCTAATTGTGAGCATTTTTTTCCATAGGTGAGAATGTTTCTTCATAATCAATACCTTGGGTTTCTACAAACCCTTTGGTTGAAAGCCTTGCTTTATACCTATTAATTGAGCCATTAGAATTCCTCTTTACCTTCTAAATCCACCTTGAGCCAATGGCCTTCATAGATGGTTTCTTGGGAACCAATTCCAAGGTCTAAGTGTCCTCTAGAGCTACGTATATTGAATGCTTAGTGACTAAAGAGGTTTCATAACCATACCTTTCTAGCTTCCTTTTCTTTCTAGTAGACCTCCTTATAGTTTATTGAGATGATTCTGCCACATCTCTCATCTCTTGCACTTTGGCTTGGTCTTTGGAGTTCCAAGAGTTGATTTCCCTTCTCAGAGTCTTCTGAATTTCTTCAGAATCATTTTATTCCTCATGTGTATGCTCATTCCTCTTTGCTAATGTTGGAAAGTCTTCCTCTAGATCATAGGGAAGTTTGGTTTTCTTGCAATCATCTTCAAACCAAGATTTGTTTTCATCAAACACAACATCTCTACTTACAATAAAACCTTTATTGCTTGGATTATATAGGATATAATCTTTTTTATTAAGGTCATGGCCTATGAATATACATTTTTTGCCTTTGGATCCGATTTGCCCCTAATTTGTGAAGGTATGTGTGCATATGCTATGTACCCAAAGATCATGCAATGATCAAGGCTAGGTCTTCTTCCATTGCATGCTTCATATGGTTTCATCCCATCTAATGCTTTTGATAGGAGTCTATTGATCATATAGGTGGCTACGGATACAACCTCTTCCCATAGGTAATTGGGAAACTTCTTCTCATTTAGCATTGATCTTGTAGCCTCCACAATGGTTCTATTTCTCTTTACCACTCCATTTTGCTCTAGAGTATACCTGGTTGTAATCTCTCTTTTGAGTCCTCTCTCTTGGAATGATAAGAATCAAATTCATGGGAGGAATATTCTCCCCCTCAATCTAACCTTAACCTCTTCAAATTCTTACGTGTTTGGTTCTCTACAAGTGCTAGATATTTCTTGAAACAAGAGAACACTTCATCTTTATGCTTCATAAAATATAAAATTGTCCATTTGCTACAATCATCAATGAATGACACATACTACCTGGATCGAGAGATTGATGGCTCTTTTCTTGGCCCCCATTCATCTGTATGGAATAGCTCCAATAGGTCTCCATGAATGTATCCTTTCTTTGTGAATTGTTGCCTGTGAGACTTTCAAAATTGGCAAGCACTACATTTGTAAATCATGTGTTGTTTGGAGATATTTGGTAGACCAATCACACTCTGATCCCAACTTATTTGCTTCAAAGAACTTTCACCTACATGTGCTAACCTCTTGTGCCAAATGCCTTGCTCAATAGGTTCATATTACCATCTGAAGTCTTCACATTTCCTATCTTCTCCAATGGATGCCTTGTGTCATCTCTTGTTTGGACTTCATGTCTATTCCTTGGATCCTCATGTTGGAGTTTGAGGTCTGTAGAAGCACGTGAACATCACAAGGAAGAAGAAGAAGAATCTTGGAGCACAACACACAATATGGAATGTATTAGCACTAGAATGTACAAAGATAAGTAACCCATTAGGGCTATAGGTGTATATACAAGCCAGGGGCAAAAAACCTCCTAAAGAGGGAAGAAAGTGCCCCAATGGTCCTAGTGTGTTCACACACATCACTACCTAAATATAGCAACAAATCCCCCGTGGGAGTGATGTGGTGAACAAGGAGCTAGCACTCATGTATAAGGAAGTGCCAAGCTATGTGGAATCAATTTACAAAAGGAAGTAAGCCTAAAGATTTGCAGAAAGCTTCAAACTTCTCCCTAGGCAGAGCTAGAAAAGGTCTGCAATGTTCTCCTGTGTGGGCACATATGCCAAGCTGACCTCTCCAGTAGAGAACCTCTCCATGACATAATGATAATGCACCTCAATCTGCTTAGTGCAAGCATGGAACACAGGGTTCCTTGCAACTATCAATGTGCTCTGACTATCAGTGAAGATGGTGGCGGTAGAAGACTCACCAACACCCAAATCAGTCATAAGGCATCTAAGCCACGCATACTAAATAGTTACTATGAAAGCTACCCTATACTCAACCTCACAACTAGAAGTGGCCATAGTAGGCTGCTTCTTGCTCAACCAAGATATGCATGAGCTACCAAGCATGAAGAAAAAAGCACTAGTGGACACAGGAGTGTCATAGCAACTAGCTTAATGAGAATTAAAAAAAGCATCTTAATCCAGCAATAGTGATCCCCCCTTGGGATAAAAAAATCCAAGTAGCTAGGTACCACTCAAGTAGCAAAAGATGTGCTTAACCGTCTGCCAATGCTTGACACTTGGGCAATGCATAAACCTGCTCATCTGGGAGACAACGAATTGAATATCTGGCCGAGTAATGCATAAGTAAATCAAGCATCCAATAGCTTGCTGATAGAGAATGACACCAAATGCATCTCCATCGTCATGAAGACTCAATCGTAAACTTGCCTCCATAGGAGTGGCAAAAGGTTTACAGTCTTCAAGGCCAAAACACTGTACTAATGTGTCAATATATTTCGTTTGACACAAAGCTATTCCACCATCAACTTGCATAAATTGAATGCCCAAATAATGATGCAAATGCCCCAAATCTGACATCTCAACTGAGGCATGCAAATCAACCTTAAAATTAGTGATATGCTTCTCATGAGGACCAGCGAGCAACATGTCATCAACATACACAACAATGATCAGAAGCACATCATTAGCATTATAACATATAAGGTGCTCTTAGTTGGACTGTTCTCAAAACCATGTGCAATCAAATAGGCATGTATCTTTTCATACCAAACACGTGGTGCTTGCTTTAAACCATATAATGCCTTCTTTAATGTGCACACCTGATTTTCATGCCCTTTATGCACAAAGCCACGGAGCTAAAAGAGATACACTTCTTCATGCAAGTCACCATTTAGAAATGCAGTTTTAATGTCCAACTAATATACATTCCAACCATGATGAGCTTCAACAAATGCTACGAACAGTATTCATTCAGCATGCAGGTGCAAAGATCTCATCAAAATCAATGCCTCTTTCTTGTGCATAACCCTTTGCAACAAGCCTAGCCTTATACATGTCAACTGTTCCATCAAGTTTATGCTTTAGCTTGAATACCCACTTATTACCAATGGCCTTCTTGCGAGGAGGCAAGTCACATAAAGACCAGGTACCATTTTTCATGATAGCCTCATATTCAGATTGCATTGTAGCCATTCAATGTTTAGAATTTTGTGCTTCATCAAACAAAATAGACTCAATCTCATCATAGAGACTAGAGGCAGCCATAGCATAGCAATCTGATGCAAAGAGACCCTATGAGATCTAGAATAAGTGCGGTATGACAGAGGTGCATCTAATTTGCTATCACACAAAGTCTACACTATACATTTTGACATAGTTTTTGCCTCCTCAATATTAGCTCTCTCATCAACAAGTGCATCATGTAAATCTACATCAGAAACGAAATGATCTGCATCATCACATGAAACCTATAAAGGTTGAGAAGTTACCTCATTTGGACCATCACTAGACTTTCCACCTATAAAGAGAGGCAGCGATGTATCATATATGTCTTTGGAGCTAACACATGTAGCAAACTATTCACATGACCAAAGTGTGCATGCCAAAGCTTTGCATCTGACATAGCTTGAGAATCATGTACTACACATGTTGAATCATTCACAAATTTTTCATAGTCTATGAGCTTATACAGCCCACAACATAAAATGCTAGAAGCAATAATCATGTCACCATTTGACAAATCATGAACTGTACATCTATCATCAACAAATTTCACAACCAAGCCAATCTTGACGAATGCAGAAATTGATAACAAATTTTTCTTGATCCCTGGCACAAATAAAGCATCTGACAATGTAAAAGAGCTACCATGAGTAGTAGTTAGAATGATCTTACCAACTCTCATAACAGGATAAGAGGAGTTGTTGGTGCATGTGAGAGTATTCCCTGTAGGGGCAGGCTCAAATGAAGTGTAGAAACTATGCTGCGAGGTAATATGTTTGGTTGCACCACTATCAAAGTATCAAACGTTTGAGTCTATTGTAGACATACACTGCTCATAAGAAGATGGGTCAAAACTGCAAACAGTAGTAAATGCCTATTCTTCATTCTGCACAAGATGAACAGACTTTGTTTTCAGTGTAGATGTCTCTACAATGACCATTATAGCCTTTTTTCTTTGCCTTTCTTGCAACCAATTTTGGACAGTTCTTTATGACATGATCGTTTCCTTTACAATACTTACAAAAGAATTTTCGCTTTTTTGATTTCTTATCATCTTTTTCTTCCTTCTTCAAATGTGCAGCATTTGCAGATTTCTACTTACTAGTAGATGAGCTCCATTTACCTTTGCCCTTCTGATTAGCCAAAAAATCTTGATCTGCAACATGCATAATGGACCTATTCTACCTAGATTGATCTTCCTACAAGAGAACAAAGACTACTCCTCAAATGTCAACGCATTTGGATTCCCTTTCATCATCAAATGAAGAGTCGAGGCAAAACTCTGATATGAATCAGGAAGACCATTCAGAATGGTCTACACAAATGAGCTATCTGGTATAACTTCATCAACAGAAATCAACTTTTCCTTCAAGTCTTTGATCTTTGTTAGAAAATTGTCCAAAGAATCACCTTTATTCATCTGCTCACTCTCCAACTGTTTTTGGAGGTAAGCAAGACGAGCCTTATTCCTTGCTTGGTATAACGTGGTAAGTGTATCCAAAGCATCCTTGCCTGTTCTGCAATGTGAGGAATAATGACATGTTTGGTAGACAAGGCTATCAATGCATGTGCCTTAGCATCTCTACCATCCCAATGGCTTTGCTTTGCAGTAGGTACACCAGAAATTGTAGCACGAACAAGAATCTACAAAATATCACCATCCTTGACACCATCTACATCAGCTTCAGTACCTGTATTAGTAGGTAAAATAGGATGTTTTTCAACACCTTGCACAATATTCGACAATCCTTTTGTGAACAATACATGACCCATCATTTAAGCCCATAATGGGTAATTTGTACCATCCACCTTATCCTCAAAAACCAATATATAGAATACATCATTGCTTTTAGCCATGGCCACTAACTAAAATACCCTGATGCAAAAGATTGACCGTATCTCAAAAAGTTGAATACAATTACCTTGTTGAGTTCTATTAAACATGTAGCAGACTTTGAGATGCTTATATTGGCGAGTTGAAACCTATATATATATATATATATATATATCTTTGGCACAAAAAGACAAAATAGCCTACACAAGCACTGTGATAGTGCATTTAGAGGCCGAAGTGAGCTCAAATTGCAATTTTGGTACCAGAAGGTGAAGCAGTTTTGATCTCCTAATCACCCTGAGTATGCTCACAAAATTCTATGTGATTTTGAGACTATGACCAGAGGAGTGTCGACAATGACCTAGATGAAGCGGCGACCTGCTGTGATACCAACTAGTGGAGTTTGAGGTCTAGGGAATCACGTGAACATCACAAGGAAGAAGAATAAGCTTGGAGCACAACACACAATACTGAATGTATTAGCACTAGAATGTACAAAGTTAAGTAACCTGTTAGGGCTATAGGCATATATACAAGCCGAGGGAAACAACCTCCTAAAGAGGGAAAAAAGTGCCCCGACCTAGTGTGGTCACACACATCACTACCCAAATATATCAACACCTCCAAGTCTGAGAGTAGAGCTACATTGTGTGCTACATGATTTGACCAACCTGAGTCTATATAGAATACATGTTCATCTACTTTACCTTGCTTCCTCATATTCATCACAAGTAATGAATCCTCTTGAGTTTGATCATCTACATAATTTTTGTAGTCTCTCCCTCCTATGTATCCTCCTTAATAATTATTGTTGTTGAATGAGTTTCTGTTGTAGCCATTGTTGTTGTTAAATCTTCCTCTTGAGTTTCCATAGCCTTCTCTATTGTAACCTCTTCCTCTTTGACTTCTAGGATTTCTAAAATAATTCTCAGTTATGTGATTAGTTAAATCACATATGGCACATGGAGAGGAGCATTGAGATCTCCCCCTACCTTGTCTTTGTCCTCTGCCTCTTCCTCTTGAGCCTCTACCTCTACCTACAAAGTTTGTTTGAGAGGTGTTGCCTTCATCATCAGACTTTTTACCTTTGCCTTTGCTATCTTTATTTTTGTTCTTATTTGTATATAGAGTAGAGGATTGATTACCTTTTGAGTCGTCTCCATTCTTCACAAGTTTTTGCTCATGTGTGAACAATTTTCCCATGAGGGTGTTGAAATCAAGAACCTGCATGTCCATATAGAAGTCCATGGTTGTGGTGAAAGCTTCCCATTTGTCATCTACCTTTATTCTGTTGATCACTTGCCTTACTATTTGCTCTTCATCAATGATCGTTCCAACGCTACCAAGTTGATCTACTAGGTCCTTCATTTTGGTGACAAAATTAGTCACACTTTTCTTGGATGTCTTCTTGAGTGTGGTGAACTCCATCCATAGTTGGTTCTTTCTTGCATTGGTACTTGATGAGAAGAATGCTTCAAGAGCATTCCAAGTCTCTTATGAGATCTTGTAGCTCCTGATGTGTGGAAGTAAAAAATTAGAGATTGAGTTAAGAATATATGACCTTGCTAGAGCATCCTTTGAGGACCTTTTGGTTAACCTCTCTTGTTCTTTTTGAGTTGCTTGTCCTTGGCTTCTAAAGATTGGCATCATCTCATCTCCAAATATGTAACCATAGCATTTTCTTCCTTGAAGATAAGCCTCCATTCTAAGTGACCAAGCTAAGTAGTTACCTTGATCCAATTTTTCTATTGTTGAAGGAAATCTATCCCCCATGTTGATTTTTTGTTGTTCTTATACCACTGTGAGGAAGTGGATAGGTAGGTTCCAGAGATGAGCTGGTGTTGTGCAAAACCTACTCTACACCTACCAAGTTAACTCAAGGAATGCTTAATAGACTCCTTTAGCTTCACAATAATGCATTTGGAACCACTAAGTGCTTTTGAGCATCATTCCCAAAGTTTGTAGCAAAGAAGATAACTTGCATGTACTAGAAATGTGAAGAAACCTTCTATTTTAGGAATAGAAGTGCTCTGTAATTTGCTCAGAGCTCACAACTTGGTATGAATTGACTAAAGAGCTTTTGCACACATCTAATTGGAGTGTGAAGCTAACTAAAGCAAGTTCTTTCATCAATTTAGCCACACCATACACAAAGAAATTATTTTAACAAGTCAGGGGGGTCATCCTGATGTTTTATGATCTAGAAGGTGTGCAAACCTAGTCACATTCTATGAATCATATATCACGATTTCCTGAACAAAATGTAATGAAAATTGATATGCAAGTAAAATACACTTTAGCTTAACTAACCCAAGTTAAATTATAGCAAATGTACATGCAGAGAAATCAAGTGCACAAAATCACTATAATCATGAAGATGCAGCAAAGAATAGTAAACAGAGATGTACTTGAAGAAATGTATCAAATGTATATGCTAGTGAGCATATGAGACAAGGGGCGTGTAGTGGAATACTCATACATGAGGTAAACTTAATATGTGCTCATTGATATAGCTCAAAGTCTCTCAAAATGGTTCTCATATCTTGTGACTAAAAGTGTGTCTATTTATACTCCAAGTTTGAGTTTGAATTTGAATTTTTCTTCACCTAAAAGTTATCATACACTTTATGGAAAGATTTTAATTGATTTTTCCTACCACATGAGTGGCGGGTTCAGCTTCCTAAATTCACAAGACTCCTTATTCTCTTGCTTTTACATTTACGCAAAGTAACTATGCCCAAAATGACTAAAATAGGTTCACATGTAGCTTTCTTGTGAAGAAATGATGTGGTCCTAAATAATTAGATAAGAATTTAGACTTGCTAATTGCACCAGCATAAAGACATGGTCATTTTCCTCATAATACGTCCTAAAATATTACTGATTTTGTTTTCTTGTCATTTTTGTCTTCCATCTTTAATTGTGAAACATTAGCAAATTTTTGCCTACTAATAGATAAGCTCCATTTACCTTTGCCCCTTTGATTGGCTAAGAAAGATTGATTTGAAACATGCACAGTTGACTTGTTTTTCTTAGGTTGATTTTCTTGCAACAAAACGGAGATGAACTCCTCAATGGTTAAGGCATTTAGATTTACTTTCATCATCAACCAAAGAGTAGGAGTAATACTCTATTAAGAATCTAGAAGATCATTGAGAAGAGTCTGCACAAGTGAAATATCTCTCAAGATTCGTGAGCAAAAATCAACTCCAGTTTCAAATACTTGATCTTTGTCAGAAAAGTTTCCATTGAATCTCCTTAATTCATATGCTCACTCTCCAAATATTTTCAAAGTTAAGAAACACGAGCCTCATGTCATGCTTGGTATAGTGTGTAACGGTATTTCTAGCATCTTTTGCTATTTGCATGACTAAATATGAGGGATAATGGCACATTTGATAGACAAATCTATCAATGCATGTGCCTATGCATTACTAACATCCCAACAAAGTTTCTCTATAGTAGGTGAAATAGGAACCATAGTATGACCAATAAGTTGGAGATCATCATCTTCAACACCATCTCCATCATCTTCAGCCACTATATTTATAGGTGTGGAACTTTCTTCAACACATACCACAATACCCCACAAGCCTTTTCTTATCAATACATGATGCATCATGTATGCCCATAATGGGTATTTAGAACCATCCAACTTATCCTCAACAACCAACATACAAAGTACATCATTCCTTTCACCGATGATAAGTGACTAAATACCCTCTTGCACAAAATTAACTTTATCCAACAAAGTTGCTGAGTCAAACTCTACTAGACCTATAAAAACCTTTGAGGTGCTTGGACTAGTGAACCAAGAATTGTATGCATGTTTGGCACAAAAGGAGAAAATTGTCTACATAGTCTTTGTGATAGTGCATTTGGAGTTAGAAACAAGATCAAATTAATATTCAGTGCCATAAAATAAAGCTATTTTGAATTCCTAATCACTCCAAATATGCTCATTAATTTTGGTGTGATTCTAAGATTCTCAGTGGAAGAGCATCGATGATGTTGTAAAGGAAGTGGTGAATTACTTTGATACTTGGAGTTCAAGGACTATGCAAGTACACAAAAAAGACAAGGAAGAAGAAGAAGCTTGGGGAAAACACAACTTTGATTGTATTACCAAGTGAATTTACAAAGTTAATTCATCTATTAGGATTATAGGTGTATATAAAATCTTGCATAAAAACCCCTCCTAAATTTGGAAAAAACTTCCCACGCATTCCAAAGGATGTTCACACAAATCACTACTGAAATATCTCAACATGAACCATAGATAAGGCTTATGCATACAAGTATAGCTTGTGAAGGAAGAATGTGTTATCAAGACAACTCCTCATTAGCTACCACTTGACCAATCTCTCAGATAGAGTTTGAAAAAGAGAGAAGCCCCATCCCAACTCAAGAAACATGCATATAACTTACTCATTGTCCTTATTAGTCAACATGCATATAACTTACTCATTGTCCTTATTAGTCAATAACTATTAAAATGCTAACCATATAACCCATACATACATACACACACACACGCACACACACACACACACACACATATATATATATATATATATATATATATATATATATATAGAGAGAGAGAGAGAGAGAGAGAGAAACCAAAGGAAAAAATCACGTAAGTGCCAAGATATAAAAAAGGTGTGGGGAACACTACAACATATTGAGGGTATACCGAGGAAAATGAATGGGCGCAATTTTCCCGCGATGTCGGTGTTGCGGTCGGTATGCGCGTCGGAAACATAGTGCCAGTATAGGCACCCATATAAGCATCGGTT
>CM035434.1:39190544-39303044 GCA_020310875.1 Ceratopteris richardii | reverse complement strand
ATACATACAAGCATGCATATGCATACATGCATGCATATGCATACATGCATGCATATGCATACATGCATGCATATGCATACATGCATGCATATGCATACATGCATGCATATGTGTATCGCGGCATTTCCCTCTCTCTCTCTTCCCCAACCTCCTCCAACCCCACCGTCCCATCCTCTTTTCCCCCACCACCCCTGCGGCCCCACCTCACCCCGACCCCCTCCAACTCCACCAGCCCCCCTCTTTTTTCCACCACCCCCGCGACCCCCACCATCACCTCGACCCCCTCCAACTCCACCAGCCCTCCTCTCTTCTCCACCACCCCCGCGACCCCCACCATCACCCCGACCCCCTCCAACTCCACCGTCCCCTCCTTTTTCCCACCACACCTGCAGCCCTCCAACTCCACCATCCCCTCCTTTTTCCCCACCACCCCTGCCGCCCCCATCACTCCAACCCCCTCAGCCCACCACGGCCCCCTCAGCCCCCCACGGCCCCCCTCAGCCCACCACGGCCCCCCTCAGCCCCCCACGGCCCCCCTCAGCCCACCACGGCCCACCAGAGCCCCCCTCAGCCCACCACGTCCCCCCTCAGCCCACCACGGCCCCCCACAGCCTCCCTCAGCCCACCACGGCCCCCCACAGCCCCCCACGGCCCACCAAGGCCCCCTCAGCCCACCACGGCCCCCCTCAGCCCACCTCGGCCCCCCTCAGCCCACCACAACCCACCACGGCCCCCCACGGCCCCCCTCAGCCCACCACGGCCTCCCTCAGCCCACCACGGCCCCCCACGGCCCCCCTCAACCCACCACGGCCCCCCACAGCCCCCCAGAGCCCCCCTCAGCCCACCACGGCCCCCCTCAGCCCACCACGGCCCCCCTCAGCCCACCATAGCCCACCACGGCCCCTCACGGCCCCCCTCAGCCCACCACAGCCCCCCTCAGCCCACCACGACCCCTCACGGCCCCCCTCAGCCCACCATGGCCCCCCTCAGCCCACCACGGCCCCCCTCAGCCCACCACGGCCCCCCACGGCCCCCCTCAGCCCACCACAGCCCCCCACGGCCCCCCTCAGCCCACCACGACCCACCACGGCCCCCCTCAGCCCACCACGGACCCCCTCAGCCCACCACGCCCCCCCTCAGCCCACCACGGCCCCCCACGGCCCCCCTCAGCCCCCCACGGCCCCCCTCAGCCCACCACGGCCCCCCTCAGCCCACCACGGCCCCCCACGGCCCCCCTCAGCGCCCCACGGCCCCGCTCAGCCCACCACGGCCTCCCTCAGCCCACCACGGCCCCCCACAGCCCCCCTCAGCCCACCACGGCCTCCCTTAGCCCACCACGGCCCTCCACGGCCCCCCTCAGCCCACCACGGCCTCCCTCAGCCCACCACGGCCCCCCACGGCCCCCCTCAGCCCACCACGGCCCCCCACATCCCCCCACGGCCCCCCTCAGCCCACCACGGCCCCCCACGGCCCCCCTCAGCCCACCACGGCCCCCTCAGCACCCCACGGCCCCCCACAAATCCCACATTTTTCCACAACCTTACATAAGGCTCTCAGACAGTTTGGATGGATATTTGGAGGATCATTTCTTAACCAAACCCTACAGTGTTATATATCGTTGGAAAGCTCTCGATGAGTACTTTCCAATGGTGCAATAATAACTTTGAAATCTTGGATCAATTTTTGACCACACCCCGAAAACCACCACAACTCCCCATAACTCACCCCTATTCCCCCCAACCCACAAACCCCACAAACCCCACACAACTCCACACAACTCCACAACCCTCCACAACCCTCCAAAAACCCTATAATCTTTCTCAAACTCCCCACAACTCACCTCCCACACCGCTCACTTAATATGAAGGATCAAAGGCTACTACAAAAATTAGGTGAAGGATGTGCTTCTCAGGGACATTCAAATATCACGGGTGGCACAAAATGAGGATCTCAGCTTGCATTCAAAAGTGACAGTAAAGGTGTAAGTGGTAAAAGTAAAAGTGGTGAAATGAGTGTTGCCGCCAATCATTCATGACGACTGCCTATTTTTGAGGATCCAATTCAAATCAAGTGGAATATTTGATCTACCCCTCCAATCTTGGCAATCAAGCGACGCGTGATCAGTGGACGTGAGGAATCGGCAAGGCCCTTTTGGCCTATTGGAGCCTATAAAAGCAATGGATTTGTGTTCATTTGATACATTCAGAGATACATTGAGAGATACACACATTTACATACGTACGTACAGAGGTCCTCTCTTTGCACTTTGTGGCTTCAAGCCTACTGTAGGAAGTCACTCTGTGGTGTGGATACAGAGTGTGGGCTTCCCCAGTGGAGGGCTAATAGCTCTATAGTGTGAAGAGAGTGGCTTGGTTTTGTCATTCCGTGTGATTCAACAGTATTTTCATGCTCTTTCTCTTAGAGCAAGTCTCCATACTTTGTATTGATCAGTACTAGTCTGCATCTAGTTGTGTTCATTATACAGATTGAATGAGACTCTTGTATTGAGTTTGTTTAGTTCTAGAGTGGCAAATTATCCCAGAGCATCAGCATTTGTAGCAGTTCCTTGGATTATATTGTAATCATCTGTTCGAACTAAGGAATGGTTTGGGTCTCCCAGTATTGTCATTTGTTCTTAATCTTTTATCTGAGAAGTTACAATTCTGTGCAATCATTGTTATCTACCTGCTCACAGAAGTGTTAAAGGGTATACTTCCCTAAGGAGAACCTCCCTTGAGTAGGTGACGTACTGGAATGCTTGTTGCATGCTCTTGTTAAAAGTGGATACCCCAGTACCTCCTCTACAGTTTGGCACGCACGGTGGGACTGATGGCCCATGTCCTCCCCACCTGTCCAAAGTTCATGGCGTTCTGGAATGAGGGAATGCAACCCATGAATGACAGAAAATCATTCAGACAATTTTCCAGTTTCGTCGATCCGTCTGTCTCCCTCACTGGTTCTTTGCCCTCGAGAACCGGTTCTTTGCCATCAGCTATCTGACTGCAGAGCAGGGCTATGAAAACCGATGCCAAGATGACTAGAACTGCACGTCGCCCACATGGGTTCCCGAAATAGCCCGACGATGCAGACGCCATGGGAGGAGACTAGCGCAAGAGCAATAGACGATGGGGAGAACGCAGGTGGTCATTTCACTACATGGAAGGCTCTGAAGGCGGCATTCTCACAGACATTCCGACCAAGTGATTCCTCGGAAAGAGCTCTAGATCAGCTAGAGAATTTGAAGCTAAGATCAGGTGAATCCTTTCATAAACTTCACACTAGAACAAAAGCACTTGTTGCACGTCTGCCACATGCTCCAGGTGACTTTTTGGTTAAAAGGTGGATAGAAAAGGCTCTGCCCAAGTCATCTCAGTAGAAGCTTCGTGAGTCTCTTAGATTGGATGCAACCCTCAATGATTTTGTTGCAGCGGCATCACGCATAGAGGAAGCAAGGCAACATTTTGAAGAGGATACACAAAGAAATTATGCTACAGACCTGGATCCTATTGGGCAACTGAGAAAGGAACTGGAAGCATTGAAAATGCAACAACATCAACAAGAAGAGAAGGTCTTGCCACCACTCCGTCGCACTGATGACGAAGTAGCCCAACTTCGCCGTGAGTTAGAAGATTTGAGGACTACTCAGGATATAAGGAGACAAATTTGGTGCACGATCTGTAACAACAATGGACATTCCAATGCTAATTGCCCTAACAAGGTAAGCTGTCAATTTTGTGGAAAGGATGCTCATGAAGCTAGAGATTGCTACTACCTCAAGGGTACACAGCAAAGAGGTAACCCTCAAACTTTGGATTCATACTATGCTAGTACTTCAAATACATCTAATAGAGAGGAGAATCGGCCTGCAAAGCCTAGGTATAATAGACCTTTGATGTGCTATCGTTGTGGTGAGTACGGCCACATGCAAAATAGGTGTTCTCTTCCAGAAGATGCACCTCCTTGTCAACATTGTCTAGAGGCCAAGGATCATTATACCAAAGATTGCCCAAGAGGTCGTCCTGCTCCAATTCACATGATTGCAGTCTCTCCACATGAAGAAGGAAAAACCACTCAGACTTATGCTGTTTCATCCTCTGCAATGCCCATGATGACTAGAGCTAGGCAAGCAGCTGCAACTCAGAGAGATGAACAACAAGGATTTCAGGATAAAGAGGAAGAAAAGGAGTCTGGATGGAAGGACCAAGCAGAAATTGAAGGAGCTTATAATAAGATGACTACTTCTCTAAAGGGCCAACCAACAAGTCTGCAAGAAAACACTCAGGAGGTAAACATTGAACAGATCTTGAAAGGTATTCATCACAAGGTTAGTCTATATGAACTTATAAGGATGGATTCAAAAATAAGAAGTGACTTACTGAAGATTATACACTCTGCTCACTTGGTCCAATCACCTAGTATAGATGGTTTCATGGTTGATTTTCCCCCTGCACCCTTAGCAGACTACCAAAGCTCAAGATTATCTGTTTGTATAAAGGATGAAACTCTCACAGGTGTGATCATAGATGGAGGCTCTGGTATCAATTTGATGCCAGATTTCACAATGAAGAAACTGAATTTGAACCCCACCAAAATGGCACCATTTACAGTTACACTAGTAGATCAACATCGGGTTGCGCCTCTTGGCATTATTGAAAAGGTACGGATGATAGTACAGGGTTGCCACTTTGTGTTGGATTTTGTTGTTATTGCACTTCCACAGGAGACTTCTTACCCTTTACTCCTGGGGAGACCTTGGCTGAGACAAGCAAAAGCTTTGCAAGATTGGGGGGAAAACAAACTATGGATTTCAACAAGCACCAATAGCCAACTACAATTACATTTGGAAGAGGGATTCGACTCAGGAAAAACCACTGGATATACTATGGATACTCAGGTAATGCCCTCTATACCCCAAGAAGATGATACATTGTTAAATTGGATGATGGGAAGTGCAGAGTGTTGCACAGTGGAGATCAATGAAATTGAGGAAGAAGTTGCAGATAAGGTAAATAAAGACCACAAGGTATTGGAGAATGAGCAATTGCAGGAAAATACTAGCTTTGAGGAGGCAACCAATATAAAAGTATCGGAGGGAGAAGGTTATGAATTTAAGAGCAGAGAAGATCTTCCTTTTGCAGATATACCTCAAGGATGGATGGAAGAACATGTTGCAGAATATAAATTAAAATCCACTCCTGCATATAGTGGAGATGATTTCTCAAACAAGACTAGTCCTAAAACATTGGTTCAAGAAGTAAATTTAGGGAATGAAGAGAACCCTCAAGTAGCCCACTTAGCATCCTGGTTGTGGCATTATCCTCCTTTGCTACAAAAGGTAACTTCTTTGCTTTTTACTTACAAAAGTGTCTTCGCATGGTCCTACAAAGATCTAACAGGGATACCAGAAGAGCTTGGGTTACATCGGATACCCTTAGTTGAGGGAGCCGCACCTGTAAGAAGTAGGCCATATCGACTCAATCCGAAGTATGCAGAGGCGGTAAAAGCAGAGATTACAAAACTAGAAGAAGCAGCTATAATTGTGCCAGTAGAACATTCCAGGTGGCTTTCTTCTATGGTTATTGTGCCCAAGAAAAATAGTGGAAAAATAAGAGTATGTGTTGATTTCCGTGCTTTGAATAAAGTGACTATTCAAGATGGATTTCCTCAGCCCTTCACAGAGCAAGTGCTTGAGGAAGTAGTTGGTCACACTTTGTATAGTTTCTTGGATGGGTTTAGTGGCTATAATCAGATAGTAATTCATCCTGATGATAGGGACAAAACAGCCTTTGTCACTCCCTGGGGCACTTATGTCTATACTCGAATGGCTTTTGGTTTGAAGAATGCATCAGCTTCATTTAATAGAACGATGTATCTGATATTGGGCAAATGGTTAACAACATTTCTATGCATTTTCATGGATGACTTTTCAGTATTTTCAGGTACAGATAAAAGAGCAGCAGTTCAAGATTTCCATGACCATTTGGAAAATCTAAAAGAAATTTTTGAGCAATGTCTCAAAACAGGTTTGAAATTGAATCCTGATAAATGTCACTTTTTGGTCACCAAGGGTACTCTTCTTGGTCACATAGTATCTGCTGAAGGTATAACTGTTGATCCTGCAAAGGTTACAGCTATTCTTTCCATGCCAATTCCACAAAGCCCAAAGGAAGTGCAAAGTTTCTTGGGCCATGCAGGGTATCACAGAAGATTCATTAGGATGTATTCAGAAATTGCTAAGCCCTTGTCAAGGCTTACCAGTTAAAAGATCCCTTTCTCATGGAGTGCTGAAGCTGACAAAGCATTTTGTGAACTAAAGTTGAGGCTATGTACTGCTCCACTTTTAAGTGTTCCTAATTGGTAATTGGAATTTCATGTGCATACAGATGCTAGTCTTCATGCTGTTGGTGCAGTTCTAGCTCAACCATCATCTCACAAAGTGGATAGACCTATCTCTTATGCAAGCAGACTACTCAACCAAGCTGAAAGAAATTACAGTACAACGGAAAGAGAAGGTTTGGCTATCGTATTTGCTCTTCAGAAGTTCCGACATTATCTCCTTGGTGTACATTTCATTGTTATTTCTGATCATCAACCCTTGAAGTATTTGATAAACAAGCCTAGAGTAGCTTGAAGGATTTGGAGATGGTTACTCCTATTTCAAGAATTTAATTTTGATATTCATATTAAGCCAGGAAAAGAGCACCACATGGCAGATCAAGTGTCCAGGACGGCAATGAGCGAGAAGGCAACAGGTATCAATGACAAACTGGTGGATAGCAATCTCTTCCTGGTAGCAGAAGATTGCTCCTGAAAACCAAAGCATATTCTCTTATAAATGGAAATTTATATAAATATTGTCAGGATGATATATTGAGAAGGTGTGTCTATCCAGAGGAGGTAAATCTTCTGCTAGAGGCTGCACACAATGAAGGACATCTAAAGGGGGAAGAATTGGCTCATAGAATCATCCACAAAGGTTTATGGTGGCCTCATATTTTCAAGGATGCAATCAAGTTTTCTAAAGAATGCCACATCTGCCAGAGGTGTGCTCCCGGGCCAACCAGATTGAATTTCCAACCATTGGTCATATCTACAGGATGGCTCCCATTTGAACGATGGGGTCTTGATTTCATAGGACCAATTAGTCCAACTGGTCAACCTGGAGGAAAAAAGTATATTTTGATGGCCACATGCTATGCCACTAAATGGATAGAGGCTAAAGCTACTGTGGACTGCACGGCTTTAACAGTGGCTAAATTTGTGTATAAACATATTTTCTCAAAATGTGGTTGCCCACTGGAAATAACTAGTGATAGGGGCACACATTTTGTAAATCAATTGCTCTAGTTTATATTTGACAGGTACAAAATCTTCCATAAAAAATCTTGTGCCTACTACCCAAGGGCAAATGGCCAAGCAGAAAGCTCCAATAAGATTTTGATTGGATTGCTTCACAAATTATCTTTTGATCATCAAAGCTCCTGGCCACTAGCACTGATTGGTGCAATCTGGGCTTTCAGAACCACGAAAAGGGTAACTACAGGCGAGACTCCATTTCGGTTAGTATATGGGAAAGAGGCATTGGCACCATTCGAGTTCATTATCAGAAAGGAAATAGGAATCAAAACCATTGGAATTGAACCCCCCATTCAGAGATTGGTGGCATTAGAAGAATACAGAGAAGGAGCAATGCAAAAACTTCAGGTAACACAAGAAGAGCGCAAAAGACTGCATGACAGGTATCTGAGGTCCAATGAAGTACAGGAAGGATCCATGGTTTTAGTGCATCAGGTCCCAGCAATTCCAACCAAACTGGCACCCAAATGGATAGGACCTTACACGGTGGTAAAGGTATTACCTCATGGAGCAGTACATCTGGAGGATTTGCAGGGTAAGAGGATACCCCTGGTCAATATTTCCAGGGTGAAGAAGTACTTGAATTAAGGTAAATTTGAAGCATATCATTCACCGTACCTACTGTATTTCATTTGGTGATTGCACTTATTATGAAAAAAAAAAGTATGAAAAAATATATATATATATTATTTTTTATTTTTATTTTTTATTTCTCCAGGGTGAAGGATTATCTGAGTTAAGCCAAGGAGGAAGAACTTCCTTCACTATCTTGTTTTCAGCTTCGAAAATTGCACCGGGACGGCGCAAAGACTTGATGGGGGGTCTGTATCGCGGCATTTCCCTCTCTCTCTCTTCCCCGACCTCCTCCAACCCCACCGTCCCATCCTCTTTTCCCCCACCACCCTTGCGGCCCCACCTCACCCCGACCCCCTCCAACTCCACCAGCCCCCCTCTTTTTTCCACCACCCCCGCGACCCCCACCATCACCTCGACCCCCTCCAACTCCACAAGCCCTCCTCTTCTCTCCATCACCCCCGCGACCCCCACCATCACCCCGACCCCCTCCAACTCCACCGTCCCCTCCTTTTTCCCACCACCCCTACAGCCCTCCAACTCCACCGTCCCCTCCTTTTTCCCCACCACCCCTGCCGCCCCCATCACCCCAACCCCCTCAGCCCACCACGGCCCCCTCAGCCCCCCACATCCCCCCACGGCCCCCCTCAACCCACCACGGCCCCCCTCAGCCCCCACAGCCCCCCTCAGCCCACCACGGCCCACCACGGCCCCCCACGGCCCCCCTCAGCCCACCACGTCCCCCCTCAGCCCACCACAGCCCCCCACAGCCCCCCACGGCCCCCCTCAGCCCACCACGGCCCCCCACAGCCCCCCACGGCCCCCCTCAGCCCACCACGGCCCCCTCAGCCCACCACGGCCCCCCTCAGCCCATCTCGGCCCCCCTCAGCCCACCACGACCCACCACGGCCCGCCACGGCCCCCATCAGCCCACCACGGCCCCCCACGGCCCCCCTCAGCCCACCACGGTCCCCCATAGCCCCCCACGGCCCCCCTCAGCCCACCACGGCCCCCCACGGCCCCCCTCAGCCCACCACGGCCCCCCTCAGCCCACCATAGCCCACCACGGCCCCCCACGGCCCCCCTCAGCCCACCACAACCCCCCAGAGCCCCCATCAGCCCACCACGGCCCCCCTCAGCCCACCACGGCCCCCCACGGCCCCCCTCAGCCCACCACGGCCCCCCACGCCCCCCTCAGCCCACCACGGCCCCGCACGGCCCCCCTCAGCCCACCACGGCCCCCCAGGGCCCCCCTCAGCCCCCCACAGCCCCCCTCAGCCCACCACGGCCCTCCTCAGCCCACCACGGCCCCCCACGGCCCCCCTCAGCCCCCCTACGGCCCCCCTCAGCCCCCCACGGCCCCCCATGGCCCCCCTCAGCCCACCACGACCCACCACGGCCCCCACAGCCCCCCTCAGCCCACCACGGCCTCCCTCAGCCCACCACGGCCCCCCACGGCCCCCCTCAGCCCACCACGGCCCCCCACAGCCCCCCTCAGCCTACCACGGCCCCCCACGGCCCCCCTCAGCCCACCACGGCCCCCTCAGCCCCCCACGGCCCCCCACAAATCCCACATTTTTTCATAACCTTACATAAGGCTCTCAGACAGTTTGGATGGATATTTGGAGGATCATTTCTTAACCAAACCCTACAGTGTTATATATCGTTGGAAAGCTCTCGATGAGTACTTTCCAATGGTGCAATAACAATTTTGAAATCTTGGATCAATTTTTTACCACACCCCAAAAACCACCACAACTCCCCATAACTCACCCCTATTCCCCCCAACCCACAAACCCCACAAACCCCACACAACTCCACACAACTCCACAACCCTCCAAAAACCCTATAATCTTTCTCAAACTCCCCACAACTCACCTCCCACACCGCTCACTTAATATGAAGGATCAAAAGCTACTACAAAAATTAGGTGAAGGATGTGCTTCTCAGGGACATTCAAATATCACGGGCGGCACAAAATGAGGATCTCAGCTTGCATTCAAAAGTGACAGTAAAGGTGTAAGTGGTAAAAGTAAAAGTGGTGAAATGAGTGTTGTTGCCAACCATTCATGACGATTGCCTATTTTGAGGATCCAATTCAAATCAAGTGGAATATTTGATCTACCCCTCCAATCTTGGCAATCAAGCGACGTGTGATCAGTGGACGTGAGGAATCGGCAAGGCCCTCTTGGCCTATTGGAGCCTATAAAAGCAATGGATTTGTGTTCATTTGATACATTCAGAGATACATTGAGAGATACACACATTTACATACGTACGTACAGAGGTCCTCTCTTTGCACTTTGTGGCTTCAAGCCTACTGTAGGAAGTCACTCTGTGGTGTGGATACAGAGTGTGGGCTTCCCCAGTGGAGGGCTAATATCTCTATAGTGTGAAGAGAGTTGCTTGGTTTTGTCATTCCGTGTGATTCAACAGTATTTTCATGCTCTTTCTCTTAGAGCAAGTCTCCATACTTTGTATTAGTCAGTACTAGTCTGCATCTAGTTGTGTTCATTATACAGATTGAATGAGACTCTTGTATTGAGTTTGTTTAGTTCTAGAGTGGCAAATTATCCCAGAGCATCAGCATTTGTAGTAGTTCCTTGGATTATATTGTAATCATCTGTTCGAACTAAGGAATGGTTTGGGTCTCCCAGTATTGTCATTTGTTCTTAATCTTTTATCTGAGAAGTTACAATTCTGTGCAATCATTGTTATCTACCTGCTCACAGAAGTGTTAAAGGATATACTTCCCTAAGGAGAACCTCCCTTGAGTAGGTGACGTACTAGAATGCTTGTTGCATGCTCTTGTTAAAAGTGGATACCCTAGTACCTGCTCTACAATATGCATACATGAGTGCATATGCATACATACAAGCATGCATACATGAATGCATATGCATACATGAATGCATATGTAGAATGCATATGCATATAAGAATGCATATGCATACATGAATGCATGCATATGCATACATGCATACATACATGCATACATACAAGCATGCATATGCATACTGAATGCATATGCATACAAGCACGCATATGCATACATGAATACATGCATACATACATACATGCATGCATATGCATACATACAACCATGCATATGCATACATGCATGCATATGCATACATGAATGCATATGCATACATGAATGCATATGCATACATGAATGCATATGCATACATACAAGCATGCATACATGTATGCATATGCATACATACAAGCATGAATGCATATGTATACAAACATGAATGCATATGTATACAAGCATGATTGCATATGTATACAAACATGTATACATATGCATACATGAATGCATATGTATGCATACATGAATGCATATGTATGCATGCATGCATATGCATACATACAAGCATGCATACACGTATGCATAATATGCATACATACAAGCATGAATGCATATGTATACAAGCATGTATACATATGCATACATGAATGCATATGCATACATGCATGCATATGCATACATGTATGCATATGCATACATACAAGCATGCATACATGTATGCATATGCATATATACAAGCATGAATGCATATGTATACAAGCATGTATACATATGCATACAAGCATGAATGCATATGTATACAAGCATGTATACATATGCATACATGCATATGCATACATGCATATGCATACATGCATATGCATACATGCATGCATATGCATACTGTTGGGGATGTAAGGGTCATGTGACCTTACCCCCATATTCATATATATACATCATATATAGAACATTGTCTCAAGAGAGATCATTATGTGGGTTTTGAGGCTACCACGCATATCTGCGCGTCTCTCCTCTCTGCTCTCTCTCTCCATCTCCTCCTTCCTCCTCTTGTTCTGCACACCAAAGCCCTTCATTGGTATCAGAGCATGCTGAAGGCTGGTGTGCAAGAAGCTTCAATGGAAGCTTAGGTCAAAAGAGGTAGAAGTGCAGGTCGGCATCTCTTGACAGCAGTTCAGTATTTCGGCTGTAACTTGAGTTAAGAAACTCGGATTGATGCGTTTTAAAGTGCTGTACGTAGCTAACACAGAGAGCTACAACTTCACTGAAGAGCGCAGAACCTGGTTCGGACCTCTGAAGTGCCAAAAATTCGAAAAACGCAGAGAATTGTAGAAGGCAAATTTACATTGAGTAGGACAGTAGGTCGGTTTTTTTGTCATAACTTGAGTTCTACAGCTCGGAATGCGATGATTCAACTTGCTACTCGTAGCTTGGAAAGATAGCTACAACTTTGTAGAAGAACTCAGATCCAGATTTTGAGTTTTAGGTCGCCGAAACTGTAAAATATAGAGCAGTACTGTTGCAAGTGAAATTGAAATTGACAGCAGGTGCTTGTTTTGAGCATATCTTTAGCTACGCACCTCCGATTGGGGTGTTCTTTATGTCGTTACGTAGCCAAGAGTTTTGCTGAAGACCAAAAGTTCAGATTCAGAGGTTATCACCTCTGAAACAGCAAAACATAGAGCAGTACAGTTTCGCCCAAACAACCCTAATTGCACTTGGAGGTTGAATTTGCTTTGGAACTTCTTTGAGAGAGAATTTATGGTGTGCAAGCTCTTATTTTCAGAGCTTCAAAGCATTGTACATGTATGATCATTGTGGTAGCTCCTCCATATGAGAGTAGAGCATGATCTTGTCACGCGTTTGGCATGTAAGATGACATTGTGGTATACTCTTTTTTTGAGAATTATGTCATCATGAGTTTGATCATGGATGTATAGTGGCATTGTGGTCTATATCTTGCTTATGCCACTTGGTTATGGATTTAGTTATCGGTTGCACACAATTCTATGAGAGTTGATTGTGGATCTTGGTTGGTACTTGTATCTTTTGTTTTCTTTGCAGGTACATGATCCAGATTGGAGCCTCAGTTACATGTTTATTTGTCACCGTTATTAGCATTTGGTCATTGATTGATATATATTTGCCAGTGTGATTCTTGGCATATGTGGATGGTGATTCCCACATGGTTATTTTGGTTCTAGAGTCCATTTTATAGAGGAGATGCTGCCGAAATTTCATCGGCTTTCATGCTAGAAAGGAGCTCTAGTGGATCTTGAAGCTTATGCGATAGCTTTGGATCATTGTTTATCTCCATTCACTTGGACTTGGTCACAGGTTGTTTGTGATAGGTTGGACCATCTTGCAGGATTTATTCTTGAGTGGGAGTTGTATTGCCATTGTATTGGCGTGTATTGCCATTAGTTTTTTGGCACATGTAGTTGCCATTATCTTCTTGATTTATATCAGTGACAAGTGGTAACAGATTATTCATTGTTCTTTTGAGATTGCTTATCTTATTTGATTGCTCAGTTTACAGGGGATACTCTATCGAAATTTTCCTAGGATTCTTTCACATCTACTTGATCACTTTGGAGACTTGGTGAGCAGGCTTATGCTCGTGTTTTTATGTGCATGCTAGATGCATGGTTATGTGACAGGTGGCTCACATGGTTTCTTCTACAGTGAGAGATTTATGATGTGAGTTATGCATATGGATATGCAGACGTGATCCTATTCAGGATAGAGTATTGTTTCTAGTCTCTTGTTATATTGCTAGTCTATTGGATTGCCAGCATGGTGTCTTCTCGATTTGATGGCACTGACTTTCCGAGATGGAAAGCTCAGATGTGGCATACATTGGTTCGTGCAGGGTTACACATGTATGTGCATAGAGATGCACAGAGGCCTCGTGACATGCCCGATCATGTATGGATGGATATGGATGCATTGGCCAGCTCCACTATCCGATTACAGCTTGTGGATTCTATATATGAGTCTGTTATGTATCAGGAGACAAGTAGTGCATTATGGCAGAGACTACATGATATGTATGCGAGTCCATTGACTCATGTGAGACATAGATCACGTCGATGACTTCGATGTTGGCATTGTGGTCATGAGGGCCATATTCGACGATGTTGCTTCAGGCGGATGCGATGACGACGTCAGAGATATGCATGTGATGCAGATCAGGTAGTGGTTTCAAGAGATTCTATGGCAGTTGATTATGCTAGTGATGGAGATATCACTTTCTCCTATGGTTCATCTCAGGATTCCTCTTGTTCATTGGATAGTAGACATATGGCTTGGTTGCTTGATGCATTAGCCACTTTTCATGTTACTCCATATCGTGAGTGGTTTTGTCGATTCTCAAGTGAGAGTCGTGGATGTGTGCACATGCCTGATGGTACGACATATGATATTGAGGGTGCAGGAGATATATGCCTTATGCTACCTAGTGGAGCATCACTTATGCTTAGACATGTACGTTATGTGCCTTCATTCCCTACGAGCCTGATTTCAGTTAGCCAGTTACAGGAGAGCAGATGTTATGCATTCCTTGGTGAGCATCATTTTCAGTTGCAGTTGGGACAGCTTACGCTTGTCAGAGGTGCCAGGGTTGGGCACAGGTATCCACTACAGGTACTTCATGTGAGAGACAGTTTCGTCTCAGTGGGAGTTCAGCCTTATGTGCGATGTGAGACTCGTCATGTCTCATTTTATCTACCTATAGATAGGTCTATTGACATTCATGATGCACATTTATGGCAGGATTCAGATGCTCAGATGGATGCATATGTAGAGCATGTTTTGGATGCTCATGATGCTTATATAGAGCATGGTTTGGTTGATCATATGGATGCTCATATGGAGCATACTTTGGATGATCAGTTGGATGCTTTAGAGCATGATGTGGATGCTCATGTAGAGCATTGTGACGATACTCAGTTAGAGTTTGATCATCAGTTTGACCTTGGTGTTGATGTTGTGCAGTTAGCTCATGTGGAGCATGATGATACACTTGGTGTGGTAGATCATGATAGCTCTTATGATACACAGTGTATACTAGAGCATACGAGCTCTCAGGATGCACAGCTAGATACATCCTTGGTTGCGAGCATGGCTGATTTAGATGCTAAGGAGTCAGCAGTTATGCAGTCATTCTTGGATTCGCTCATGTCAGATGTTGACATAGATATGTCAGGACATGTTGGTCTTGACGATGGTGCTTTGGATGCCTCGGATACAGGCATGGCAGACATAATTAGGTTAGCCAGGATAGCACATGTTTCTTCAGCATTCGAGAGTTTGATGTACGAGATGTTATGCTCGAGACCAGACATTGCAGTTGCTATTGGAGCATTTGCACTTGGAGTTGTCAGTCGTTCGATGATTGACACATGCATAGAGCGAGTGGGAGCTTTGCAGGAACTTCATCAGTTCTTGCATCAGTCAGATGTGAGCTCGACTCTTACCGATATGAGTCCAGAGCAGTTTGAGGTGCATGGATACACCTTGTTTGAGGCGGTTGGTGTAGGCTGATCTGGTATGGGTTGAGATCCGGACTCTTCCTATACATTATTGTATAGTCCTACATCATTCTTTGTTTATGTTACCACTTATGGTCACATTGACCCTTAAGTGGGAGATTGTTGGGGATGTAAGGGTCATGTGACCTTACCCCCATATTCATATATATACATCATATATAGAGCATTGCCTCAAGAGATATCATTATGTGGGTTTCGAGGCTCCCACGCATATCTGCGCGTCTCTCCTCTCTGCTCTCTCCCTCCATCTCCTCCTTCCTCCTCTTGTTCTGCACACCAAAGCCCTTCACATACATGCATGCATATGCATACATGCATGCATATGCATACATGCATGCATATGCATACATGCATGCATATGAATACATACAAGCATGCATACATGTATGCATATGCATACATACAAGCATGAATGCATATGTATACATGCATGAATGCATATGTATACAAGCATGTATACATATGCATACATGAATGCATATGCATACATGAATGCATATGCATACAAGCATGCATATGCATACATGAATGCATATGCATACATGCATACATGAATGCATATGCATACATGCATACATGAATGCATATGCATACATATGCATTACATGAATGCATATGCATACAAGCATGCATATGCATACAAGCATATGTATACATGAATGCATATGCATATACATATGCATACATGAATGCATATGCATACATGATTGCATATGCATACAAGCATGCATATGCATACATGCATGCACATGCATACATACATGCATATGCATACATGAATGCATATGCATACAAGCATATATATGAATACATGAATGCATATGTATACATGAATGCATATGTATACAAGCATGAATGCATATGTATACAAGCATGCATATATATACATTGGATGATATGAGATCTTCACATTGCGTCAGATGGGATCTCTGCGTACACCTTGGGGTGGGCATGATCATGACGACTCAAAGATATATCATATCCGTAATGGAGCTCCAGTTATGGATGCGGCCAAAAAGTCAATGTGTCAGCGCATTCGACAACTCTGCTCCATTGAATTCAGTCATTCAGTAATGTTAAAATGGACCGAACAGGATAGGGACTCTAAAAATCATATCACACAATGCATATATGAAGAGTACCGGCCATCACCTGGGAATCCTATTGTGAGTTGCGAATGGATTCAACATACGGCACGTGAAGTGATGTCGCATCGACGATCGAAAGCTCACGATGCTTTTAGAGCAGGCTTACCGAAGCCTGTATGGCTAGATGTCGAAGAATGGGAATCGATTCAGGATGAGCAGCAACATACTCCTCATCGATATCGTCAATAGAGAGATGCGGCGGCCACACGTTTAGATACGGTTGGAACGTCGCATTTAGGTAGCGGCGGATACAACAATATGCGCTACCAATTTGTAAGTATCATGTTAATTATTGAAGTTTTTTGTGTTAAGCACATTATGTCTGTTCATCTAACATTTTGCATATTTATTATAGGAGTTGGCAGTGGGTCGTCCTCCGACGCGAACTGAAGAATCATATGGATATCGACATGGACTGACTGCACTATTACAAGACTTAGAGGGACACGGTGCAATCGTCTCATGGGAGAATATTCTTGATTACGTAAAGTTATATCTTGGTTTCGTGTTTTTAGTTGTTGTTTATAAATGTCATGTTAATTGGTCTTATTTTATACATATGTTTTGTTGCAGGATTGTATAGGTGTACATATTTTGATCAATGCCATAATTTTGTATCACACTCGCATACGACAATGATGTAACATAATTTTGTATTCGATTCCTATATGGAAGTCTTTTGTCACATTGCCACAATTTTGTATTACACTCCTTTGTGGCAATGATGTACCATAATTTTGTATTCGATTCCTATATGGAAGTGCTTTGTCACATTTTGTATTCGATTCCTATATAGAAGTGCTTTGCCACACTTTTGTACATTTTTCATTTATGGAATATACAACTTTCTGTACATGATTCAGGTACACCCAGTGCGGGTGTCAGTATAAGCATCGGTAATACCGTCGGATATACCGACGCTTATACCGGCGCGCATACCAACGCTTTCTTTCCTATGCGTATACCGACTCTAACACCGACGTCGTGAAGAAATCATGCCCGTTCATTTGCCTCGATAGTAGCCTCGGTAGTAGCCTCGGTATACCCTCGATATGTTGTAGTGTCCCTAATCTTGACAACAAAAGCAGTTAATATGTTCTTGTATGAGAAATTAATATGTTCTTGTATGTCACCACTTGATCTACATAATGGAAAAGAGTGGGTTTCGTTTCATTTAGAGTGACTTTGATGCGCACTTGAAGGTTGTGTTAAGTTGGTACAATATTTCAAACCCTCTTCACCATCCTCATCATCATTAGTATATGTAATGCATAAAAACGTTTGAGGCCTCTTCATGTATGTCACCTCTTGATCTACATAATGGAAAAGAGTGGGTTTTTTTTCATTTAGAGTGACTTTGATGCACACTTGAAGGTTGTGTTTGGTTGGTACAATATTTCAAACCCTCTTCACCATCCTCATCATCATTAGTATATGATACCATCAAATGGTAAAAAACACAAATATTGCATGTGTGTTCTTTTAAGAGGAAGTTTGGTTGAAGCCTACTCTCCCTTGCTTGATTTAATTGAATGAACAATGATACAAGTAAATGGGCATAGTAACCATGGTAACCCTGTGTGTCCCACAAAGCAGGAGTTTAGACAACCTAAAGACGATACAATGGTGACAACCCAAAGGTAGAAAAAGCTCTAGGTTTGAAAGCTAGCCTAAACCCCAATACTAGTCAACCGCCACTTGCAAGAGCTGAACCCCTGCCCCGTCTCAAGAAGCATGAGTCCCATCCTACTGAACCAACATGCATCGACAATCACATGTCTTTCTTGTAGAGTTCTATGATATTTAGTTATTTTGTCATAAAAACAATCACATTTGGCATTATTATGTTAGATCGTGATGATATTTATTTGTAATTCCCTTCCATTTTGATATTAGATCTGCTAAATAACGTTAAAATTTGGTATTCGTTTCTTACATCAATACAAGAGAAACCTATAATGGAAAGTGAGATTTCCATTAATTGACTCACATCCTGATTACCTTTGACGGAGAAAGTGTAATACAGTTAGTAAAAGTAGAAAAATCAAGATATTCTCTTCATTTCATAGAAAACTTCTTCATGCAGCATATACCGACATAGGCAGAATGTATTGATTTTCAATCATGATCGAAATGTAGGCGATTATCTGAACTGAGGATTCTTACCAATAAAACTTATCAAAATGTTGAATGAAGCAAATGAACTTTATGCATTTAGACTTTCAGTTCAATCGTTCTTGCGTTGAAATTTCTCTTGGCAAACAAGGAAAAACATCAGTGACGTAATGCTCCTCTCTTTTACGTTGTAGCAAAATATCCTACCTCCGTGATATCTTGAGCTCCTAGAATACTTTTAACTGCTGTCTTCACCTTTATGGTACTACGTTGTTAGCATTCTTCATTGGCTTCATGCCTTAGGATGTACTAGAATCCTTCACCTTCTTCTTTGTCGAAACTGAAGAAATTGTAACTTCCGAACAAAGTCATTGTAATTCTGCACTGTAATTGTATAGTACGAAAAGAACGTATTTGCACTTTCTAATCCCCCACAGCAAAGGAATCCTACATTTTCAAATATAGTACTCAAAGTACCTTGTTGCACTTTCTCATGGATAATCCTTTATTTTAATGAGCGAGTGCGTGTGTATGATCGCGCACGTGTGTGTGTGTATGATCGCGCACGTGTGTGTGTGTCTGTGTGTGTGTGTGAGAGAGAGAGAGAGGTAACAAAGAAGGAGAGATACATCTGCAAAATTTGAAACCACGTAGAAATAAATTATAATTAAACCAACGATAAAGAAAATGGAAAAACCTAAGAATATCCAGAAGAACTGTACTCGTTACCAGTATTTTGGAGCTTAGCCTATGGAATATAATGCCTGGAAGTCATGTGGAACAAAATCATAAGCATGAGATAAAAAGAAATTAGAGACAACTATGCACAGTAGAGAAAAATATGGGTGTGTAAATGCACTATACATTCATAAATATCGTAGTAATTAATCAACTTGGAAGATCATCATAAAGCACTGTAAGACAGGACATTCTTCAAACCTTTTTTCGCACTTGGATACATGAGATGTCACGTACAATCATGGTCGTACAGTTTTCTTAAATCAAGAGAAGGCTTCATGATGACAAGATCAGGTATGAGAAGCAAAAGAAGATGTAGGGACTTCAACATGGTTGAGTTTCCTGAGGACCGATGGAATAACAAAGGAAAAATTATTGACGGTCAGGAGAAAGAGATATGGGTTAAAATCAAGCTCCATCTCGACCTGGTCGAGGTGAAAGACAGGAAGCGGTTCTCCTGGTCTAATCTCCAGGCGGGGGACTCTTTGAGGAAAGCAAGACTTGATAGATGCTACATCGATCAGAACACCATCCTTCAGTGGGGTATTCCTTCGATTCCCCAACACATGGACCTGACTATCTCAGACCACTATCCGATTACTCTATCTTTCAAACCGATTCCCATGCTCCAGAAAGCTCCTTGGTTTCATGCTTGTCAGACATCATTTTCCCTCCCCTCTGTCCACCAGGAAATTTTTGAGGTGTGGACGGAAGCCTTTGCTTACTGTAATGAACCGGTAAGTGTTGGAGAAGCGCAGTAGAAAAGACTCAAAAAATTCTAATCAGGACTCAAAAGGCTATAAGAGGAATTCGAAATAAAAGAAGAGAAACGGTGTACCGGAGGCTCTCACGGCTTGAAGAAGAGGTGAACAAAGGTAAGTTACATTGCCAACAGGGTCTTTTGAAAATCAGGGGAAGACTAAGATTAGAGGAGGAGGTCCAAAGGAAAAATCTTCAAATTTTCTTCAAAGATTGGTGGGCAGTGAAGGCCGACAAACCAACGAAAGAGATGTGTAACATCCTCAAAAGGAAACAAGCTAGGGAATCCATCCCCCTAATGGTCGATAACAATGGAACTGAATGTTGCACGGAAGTGGAGAATAGAGCTATCATCGTCGAACACTTTACCAATCTTCTCGGGGTCTCGACTCCTCTTTCCCCCCATAGGCACGACTCCATGGCAACCATCTCAAGGGTTGCTCAAACCAGAATCCCACAGAACTTGATTGCTCTACTGGATGCTAACATCTCCGAGAATGAAATTATCGAGGTTATTGATGCCCTTCCCAATGGGAGGTCCGGATGGCCTTACCAATGAGTTTTTCAAGTCCTTCAAACATCAGGTGGCCACCCCACTGCGCCTCATGTGGCAAGAGGCTCTCTCTTTCGGTGCCCTCCCTGAGTGCCTGAATAATGGCGTCATCAAGTTAATCCACAAACGGGGAGATAAGAACAAAATTGAAAACTGGCGTCCGATTACCATGCTCCAAACAGGATACAAGATAATTGCAAAAGTTATCGCCAACAAAATATCCTGTCATTTAAAGTCATGGCTGTGCGAGGACCAGAAAGGTTTTATCAAAGGTAGATCTATACTTGAAGCAATTATCGATATTTGGGAAGGCCTCGCTTTTGCTGAGGAGTCTGCTCAAGATCTGGTATTCATTAAGATCGACTTCGACAAAGCGTATGACAGATTGGAATGGGAGTTTATTCTTCAATCATTGAAAGACCTTGGATGCAGCCATAAGTTCACAACAGCGAGTCGTAACAAACGAGAACTATGTCGTAAAAAGAGAACACTTACGTCAAAAATTACATGTTTTCACCTCATTTTTGGAATTCCTTTACACCAGTATACATATATTACAAAAATGAGGTGAAAACAAGTAATTTTTGACGTTTTTTGTCATTTTCTCAAAAAAAATGAGCTCAAAATGTAGTCAAAATTTCACTATATTAGGCATTGACGTGTCCCAAAATGTATATGATAAGACATTGACATGTCCAAAATCTATATGCTAAGACATTGACATGTCTAAAATATATATAAGAATGTAGAAGTCAATAGTTTTTACACAAAAATAACATTTTAGACATATCTTTAATGGGTGGATATCTGATTGTTATTCAAAATTGCTACAAAACATGGTTTCATTAACCAAACTACTTTGAGGCATTTACATAAGCACTAAAAATGTCTGAGAGCTTCAATGCAACTCACAACTTTGTCGATCTATGTCTACACCCTCATCATCTGATGCACTTGATTCAGTCTCATACTGTTGAGAGCTCTCTTCTTCTTCTTCTATATCCACAAGAGCTCTATCTTCATCCACGTACATACCAAATTCTGCAGGATCATGCACAACTCTTCTTGTTTTCCTATGATTTCCTGTACCACATACATCTGGAAGCTTTTGTTTTATCATGTTGATGGTTGCTTTCCTCAAGTGACCAGTTTTTGTCAAGGAAAAATCATAAACAAGAATATCTACATCATCCATTTTAAGAGTGGATGTGCTTCGAATATTCTTTTTCCTTTTTGAACCTGTTCGTTTAGCATCACACACCATTTCTAAGTTATATTTACCTGTGAATGCATTACTACTTTTAGTGTAATACCAATGCACCACCAAAGCCTCTATTCTTCTCTGATCAATATCTTTAGTTATCTCTAAAACCTTTGCAATCCAAAATGGTCTGGTAGCCTCATCACCATCAGCAAGTACTGCAATAAGCGTTCCAACATTTATCTCTATTAAATTTCCTTGCCATCTTGCTTCTGCCTGTTTTGTCATCCTTGGGCCTACATAAATATTTCTTTCTGGTGGATGTATAAAACTTTGAAGTGCATCTGCATTACATGCTTGGGCCACATTCACGGATCTTTGTGTACAAAAATCCCATGTGAATGGAACATCAACTGGCCAGTGACCTGCAATTGTATACTGTATAATCTCTTCTTGATGATTGAAAAAGTCCTCCCACCAAGATACATCTTGATCTCCAGCATATTTTTTTGCACGCTCAATATGTCTCTTCTTTTCAATGAGTGCATGCATCCAGCTTTTACTTTGATCAACCACACTTCCACATCTTTCTGTATTGTTTTTATCTTCATATGGTGATTGTTCTGCACCATACACTGTTACAGTAGACAAATTAGGCACCTGCAATAAGAATCTGCATCCCTCTGTAGGCTCCCACCCAAGAGAAGATGAATACTGCTTTGCAAATAAAAGGGTTATTTCATCAACCCTCCTCATCAAGAATACATGGTTGAAACTAATATTGTGCAATGGAGCCAAAACCTTAGCACTGTTATCAAGGCCCATTGAGCAAAAGTGCTTAAAGTCATAAATCTGTGTGAGGTGTTGAACTTCTGGTTTTGGAGTATATGCTTATGAAATCAGCTCAGATAAAATCGGAAGAGTAAAAGCATTGTTACGTGCCAACTTCTTAGAGAAAGTACTGAACATTTGATCAATGTGATCATGAGTGTGGCCAACCAGAAGAAAATTTACCTTAACCTTCTGAAATACCTGTTTTTCAACAAGCATGCTTAAATATCCAAAGACTGTAGAATTTTTATTCTCTCTTGGAGTATTATCTAGTTGCAAATATAGAGTTGGTGGCAAAAGACCCTTCCATGATTGCAAAACACGATGAATGACAGTAACTGTAAGGTTTGGATCATTATGCACATTCGGATATGTGAAGAAAACCTTGGACATTACAGTTCCATTGTATACCAAAGCGCCAACCAAATGCATTTGCACAAGGACTTCATCTCCAATGTCCTTAGGGATGCGATAAAAATGTGGCAAACAAGTTTTTTTTTGATCCATACCATCGATCAACAAACACATATAACGCTCCGGATTTCTGAGTGCCTTACTTCGATGATGAATTGCTTTCTTTCTCTCTAATGCTTGACTGTCACGATGGTTGTTAAGAAGGTTTTTAAAATTATGCTTTTCCTGTGGTGTTGTAGCCCCTTTTGCCATGTTTTTCAAAGTGGCACAAACTGAATATTCACCCATTCTAACTTTACGAGGAATAGAAACATTGTTAAACTCCTCCTTCCATAATCGAGTAAAGTGACGATACAACACATACTTCTCATTTCTATTTTCCATGTCTTCTCTATATATTTGAAATACCTCTCGACGAGTAAAGTTATCTGACAAGTGCAACCTTCCAGTTGTAGGCATAACTTCACAATGCAAGCTAAAATAGTTCATCATCCAATTCATTGCATGACGTCCAACAGATCCTTTGGTCCCACCATGGAACGTATCCAAAATGAGATCCCCATTCAAAAACCCTTGTTGAACCCTATGTATTCTAAAATTTCCTACACCCATTGCAATTTTAAATGCAGCCCTACAGCATGGCATCCCTTGAGTAAAGAAATATTCAAAACCAACACGCGTTACTGACATGTTATCCTCAATCATTTGCATGCAAGAAACAAGGTATATATCTTGCCTTTCACTATCTAAATGGAGGAATTTTTCTCTTATGTGCTTTAGTTTCTTCATCCCTAAATTATACAAGCATTTCAAACCACAACAATGCTTCACAATATCCAATGCAATCTGTCTATCTGAAGTAAGAAATTTAAATCTTTTTCGACTTACTTCACGAGACCTTCTTTTAAATCGTAGATTGAGCTTGCTTTGCTTTTTCGTTGCTCCACATGCACTTGAGTCAGAAGGGAGATCAATGGTTGGATCAGATGGGAGATCAAGAGGTGCATTTGTATGAGCAGCATTGCACTGTGAATTGGATAACTTAAATGACTCAACAGAAAACATGGAATCATCAGCACGTTCTAAATCATAGGGATCATCACTTCTCTGGAAAGGCTCAACTGAGAACAATGAATCAATATGAGCAGAGGAAGCTGATGCCCAAGCATCCACTGAAAAGATTGAGCTCATCTTCACTGAGTTCACAGAAGACTGAAGATGAATGACCTTTTTAAATAAGTAGAAATCCGAGATCAAGTGAAGATATCACATCAAATGTCACATCAAGAAGATATGAAATCAAAAGCTTATTAAAGTACATTAAATAACATAAAACATCAAATTACATCAAATCACCTAATTACTCAAATATACACTAATAAGGGAACCAAAGATTTGATTCACTTTTGATTCAAATGAGAAACACAGTTGATTTCTAACTTCATATGAGTCATTCAGTCTAAGCATTGTGAATGAATCAAAATATATCAAAGTTGTGTTCCAATAGGAATATATAATAAAATTGTTTGGATGAAATTTTACAAGAAGAAATTTTACAACTGGAATATATCCAAGTTGAGTTCCAACTGAAATATGCTATGCCATTGAACACTATACAAGAAGAAATTTTACATTTGGTTAAGATTTCAAGGATTAGGTTTTATTGTGGTCTTGGCTAGATATCAAAGAGGTAGATGAAAGTATATTGAAAAAGAATTATGTGTAAAAGAGGCACACAGAAAGTATATTCATACATTGATTTTCCATTTCAACAATGTGTTACAAGATAAATGTGAATATGAACTAAAGTGTGGAGGATAACACTATAAAGATGTCATTAATCTCACAACTTAGACCTAATTTTCTCCCAAGCAACAGACTCTAAGAAAAAACATCTACATGAGATTAGAAATCCTCATGTACATACCATACTGTTGCCATTGAAGTTTAATTTCCATGCAAATGTATATAAATAGTTGCAAGGTTCTGTACTAGAATGTTTATTCATAGTGATTTTCCATTTCAACAGTGAGTTACAAGATAAATGTGAATATGAACTAAAGTGTGGAGGGTAATACTATGAAGATGTCATTAGTCTCCCACATTTAACACAACTTTGACTTGATTTTCTCCCAAGAAAGAGATTCTTAGAAACAAATCTCTACATGAGTTTAGACATCCTCATGGACATACCATACTCTTGCCATTGAAATGTAATTTCTATGCAAATGTATATAAATAGTTGTAAGGGTCTATGAATATTTCATTAAAGTGGCTCTGAAACAGCCTATTTGTGTGGGTGCTATTCCCTGGTTAGATAAGTTGACAGATTTAGTTAGCAAGTGGACTCATTCAGTTAGATCCAGTTAGTTTCTGGTTCAAGTTACCCAATTGCCTATAAATAACAGAGGAGGAGATCATTCGCATTTTCAAAATCCACGAGCAAGAGAGAGCAGCAGAGCACAGACAGCCATGGAGCACAGAGGTCAGCATACCAGCAAGCCAAGCCTGATGGAGAAGAAGAATGTTGGCAAAAGTACCAAGAGGTAGACAAAATCATAACTAAAAAAAAGATTCCAAAAAGATTCCCTCTGTATGTCTGTGTAAATTTCTCATTTCTAGGTCTTTATTTTTCTTGCCTCTAGAAATATGGATCCAAAGCATGTACAGGTCGATGCCTGGCATCGACTTTAAGGTGTAAGTCGATGCCAGGCATCGACTTGGTCCCAAAAAACGATGCCAAGCATCGACTTGCCAGCATCATCATGCACTGAAAAGTCGATGCCAGGCATCGACTTTTGGGTGCAAAATCGATGCTTGGCATCCATTTTTGGGCCCAAATCGATGCTTGGCATCGACTTTTGTGCCCAAGTCGATGCCAGGCATCCACTTTGTGTTCAAGTCGATGCCAGGCATCGACTTGAGGGTAAAAGTCGATGCCAGGCATCGACTTGGCCCAAAAGTCGATGCCAGGCATCGACTTGGGCCCAAAAATGGATGCCATTCATCGACTCTTGCACCCCCAACTCGATGCCTAGCATCGACTTTCACCCTCAAGTCGATGTCTGGCATCGACTTGCACACAAAGTTGATGCCTGGCATCGACATGCACTTAAACATCGATGCCTGGCATCGACCTGAAGCTCAAAATCCATGCCTTGCATGGACATGGGCTGAAATTTCTTATTGCTTGATATTTCCAATTGCTTTCAGGGATGCGGAGTACAAGGATGAAAGGCCCATCAAGAAGCTCAGAGTCACCATGGGCTCTGCTGACCAGCAACGTGACAAAGGCAATGGTCACCAAGCAAAGGCAAAGAAAATTATTGCACCATTATCCTCTGAGAAGGCCAGCAACCCACTAGGAATATCCTCAGGTGGACAGAGTAGCATTAAAATTCCTGTGGAGGATCCAAATATGAAGGAAAGGTCGAGGGAGACAGAGGTCATGAAGACAGATCGTCCACTTCGGGACATGACAAATCTCGAATGGTGCCTTCAGTACGTTGAAGAGAAGAATGCAGTCCTCCTTGTGTTCGCAGGGGCCTATGGCAGAGGAAAGATCACGACAACACAAGGTTTTCAGTATGGCCTTGTTTACAAATTGGATTATGAAGATGAAGATTCTGACAACCTGCTTTTCTTGGTGGAGACATCGAAGGGATTAAGAAATGTCATATGCAAGATGGATTTCTTGTGCCCAGAATGCTGTGTTCCAGAGGAGCTAGCTCAGATATGCAGAGACTCAGTGAATTTCATCAAGGACCTGATGCCATGGATACAGGGCAATATCATGCCAACACAGCACAAGAAGACGACCCCTGTAAAGGCAAGGGGTAAGCAGAGTGTGCAGAAAAAGCCCCAAAAGAAAAAGAAGATAATTGCAGAAGAGGACTTTTCTGACTCAAGCTCTAGCTCTGGGGACATTATTGTTGCACCTGGTGGAGAGCTTGCATCTGGTGTGCTTGGCACTGAGCAGAATAAGATGAGGGAGGACATAGCTAGAAGAAAAGTTGTGAAGAAGGGGCAGTTGTTCCACCTGCCTATTAATATTATCCACAGGCCACCAGTGGATCCAGTCACAGGGAGGAGGCCCCTTGAGATCAGGGAGCCACATAATTTGCATGTCCAAAATCTTAAGAAGAAAATGAAAATTAATCCTCATGCTACTGTTGTGCCATTCCTTGTAATGGTGGATCCGCATGAGTGCAGCTGTGTGGAGGATTTCAATGAGAATTTGTTTGAGGAGTACACTTATTATGTGATTGGAGGTTCACACTCTGCAGAGGCTCGTAGACAGTTAGTGAAGGAGCACCCTACTACATTTTTCTTTAGGTATGCAGAGTGTAAGATATATGCTGGTCTTACAACTGAGGAAGCCAAGCTTCTTGCTTGGGATCACAACAACGATAATGACTACAGGCAGAAAATGTCCTCCATAGAGAGAATTCGGTTCTTCCACCATGAATACGAAGATTGTCTTGTGAAGGAAGCTGTGAGAATACATCCCAATCTACGAAAGCAATGCCTTATTGAGGTTGGAATTGCATTGGATGAGAATAGAAAGTCAGATGCTTTGAGGAAATATGACCCATGGTTTCAACTGGCATTCAGATCAGGTGAGATCTGGGATCTTCAAGATAGAATCTTCACAATGTGGGAGCACAAGGAGGTCAAGGGCCAGAAGCAACGAAAGTCGAGGCCAGACCCACAAATTGATCTGAGGGGAAAGGGAAGGAAAGTTGACCTTTCAATTGAGGAGGCTCCTGAGGACATGAAGCTGACCCCATGGAGGGCCCTTCAAGGAATCAAGGATGATACATTGATCATATCAACTTTGTCAAGGGTAATCTCGAAGGAGTTGAGCCTCGAGGAGATGGTGACTGAGCTCAATAAGTATGTATGTTATTCTCAGATCCTTTTTCCCTCCTCCCATGCTTCTTGTCTAACCTAGTCTCTTTTATATTTATGTGTCTGTAGTCATAAAGTGTACATGAAGATTTAGGAGGTGATGATGAAGAGGCTGGGTTGCTTTTCTTGGACAGAGGTCCAAGCAGACTATCCAACCACATCATCCTACAAAGCCTTATCAGAATATTTCATCCTGTTTCGTGATTGGGTAGATTCTCTTATCAGAATATTTCATACTAAACAATTTGATGCATTGCATGGCATCAACATGGGGGCATAACTTATAAGTCGATGCCTGGCATCGACTTGGGGGCATAAGTCGATGCCTGGCATCGACTTGCAGCATAAGTCGATGCCTGGTATCGACTTGGGGGCATAAGTCGATGCCTGGCATCGACTTGCAGCATAAGTCGATGCCTGGCATCGACCTGCAACAAAAGTCGATGCCTGGCATCGACCTCGTGGCAAAAGTCGATGCCAGGCATCGACTTAGGTCCCTAGGTCGATGCCAAGCACCGATTTTTAGTAGAAGGTCGATGCCTAGCATCTACCCCAACAAGAAATCGATGCCATACATCCGTTCTTTATGTTCTGTTTGCTGTACTGAAGAGCTCTTCTAATTGTTTTTCCAATTTGTTCTGCAGAAACCAAGGAAAAGTAAGTCTACAGAGGTACTAGATGATTGCCCCCCTGCATTCCTTGCTCACATTCAAAGAGCAAGGCATGAGAAATCTAGACTGAAAGCGAAGGAGATGGATTTTGATGATGAACCCGATCTTAAATGTTTCTCCAATCCCCTAGACCCCCTTAGGCCTGTATATTACAATGTGTTCTGTAGTGATGTAAATAATATTTGTTCTGTTGTGCCTAGAAAACATTTCTCCCTTCTCATAGCGGACATACCCTATGGATTTAGGATGTTAGGATCAGTTAATGATGATGAACCCTTCAAACACCCTCAGATTCGGAAGATGGTCACTGATTTTGCAGAGTTGACTATGTCTCCTCTTTGGAGGATAGTAATTTTCCATAGGAGAGACCAGTCTTTCTCTGTTTCAACTGCTCTGAAGGCAAGATGTCATGCTGTGGAGTGCCTCACTTGGTAAGTAATCTTCTTTCTATCTCCATGGCTTTCATGATGCCCTATGTGACTCATAGTTCTTTTTCGCAGGGTGAAGACAAACGTAAATCACACTCCTTTGCATCGGTTTGTGAGTGCCACTGAATGCATTACAGTGGGCTATTATGATGAATTAAGCAAAAGGAGAGTCAGGGAGCATTGCAATGAGAATGGGATCTCAAATGTGCTCATGTTCCCAGCCGTTACCAAGAAACTTCGTCATGTAGCTGGGGACATGACATTGGTTAACCCTTATCAGAAGCCACAAAAACTCATAATGAGATTGCTTCAGCTATTTTCCAATGATGATGACTGGGTCCTAGACCTTTTTTCGAGCACAGGTAATTTCAATTTTCACAATTTTCATTAGTCATTGTTGATTGAAGCCTCTAAGAGGTTTTCTGCTGTTTCAGGAACGACTCTGGCTTGCTCCTTAAAGATGTTCAGGCACTGCATAGCTGTGGAGAAGGATGATGCTCAAGTGAGCTTCATTAGAATGAGAATCAATGGGCTGAATGAATGCCCAGATGAAGACCAAGAGGTTGGAAGGAAGCACATTGCAGATACGGAGAGATTCCAAGCAGCCTCAAGGGAGCCTGTTCCCCCACTTGCAGATGAACCTGGGGACATGGCTGACCTTGAAGAGCCAATCTTGGAGCAAGAGAGGCAAGATAGGTGTTCTAATGTGCCAGAGGATACCAATACCCTTGAGCCTGAGGAAAGCTATGATCAGCTTCTATTGTAGATTCACATAACTCTTGTAAAACACATGAAATGTAAAATATCATTTTAATGGAAATATAATTTGGAGTTCTGCTTCCACTTCGTGTTCAGCTTGATTTATCTTGAGCATTTCTCTGATCATGTGTGAATGTTTCTTAGTATAATTTTGTTGAATATTATCTTCTCTTGGGAATGCTTTTGTGAAGTGTATTTCATATTCTGTTAATATGGCCAGGCATTCAATGGGGATCTTAACCATACAAAGGGGATGATCTTAATTGCATTGTTAAAATGCTCTGATTTTTACAACACATGTTCTCTAACTTTCGAGTAACTCTTAATTAGCTATCTTCTGTGCTTGTTGAGGTTATAGATGTAATGAAGGAGCTTCGCGAATTCTTACATGTACCTTTTCAACTCTAATCTATTGTCCAAGATCATGATGTGGGATTCTTGGTCATGCTCAACAACTAGTTTTCATGGCAGCAAGAATTTTAGTATATCTATCTTGACTACTTGGGATATGAGATCAAGCTTCTAAAGACAATATTTACAAGCAAGACTCGTGATGCTTTCTAGATATTGTAAAATGCCCACTTTTTTGCTTCATATAATGGTATTTAGGTAAAAAGAAAAAGAGAACATGTCTTTGTTCTCCTTTGTTGTGACTCAGTGTTTCACGAAGATGGTTTCCACTCTTCTTGGAAATGCTTCAACTAGAATAAACATCAACGGTAAGCTCTCTGAGCCCATTCGTTTAAAAAGATCAATTAGGCAAGGCTGCCCTCTGGCTCCTTTACTATTCGCTATCGCCTCGAATGGACTCAGCTGCCTATTAAAGCATCACATGGACGCTGGCAATCTCAAGGGTCTTTCCTTACCTCTAAATCACGGCCAAATGATTGTGAGACTTTTTGTTGATGACATGAATGCCTTTGTGCATAACGATATAAACAGCATTGAGGTGTTTTGGCGGTGCCTCCACACCTTTTGTGCGGCATCAGGCTCAAAAATCAACCATGCTAAAACTGCATTTAGAGCAATCAACGGACCTAATCCCCAGTTGTTGGTGGATCAGGGGTGTCAAGTTATCCCTAGCGGTCAAGTCTTCCGTCTCCTTGGCATTCCGATGGGTTTCGACATCTCAATGGACCAACGCTGGAACTGGGTGCTATCCAAGCTGGATAGGAAGCTGAATCAGTGGAAAGGTATGCAAGTCAACCTGGCAGGACGTGCTATGGTTGTTAACACATTTATGTTGTCTACAATTATTTACTTTATCTCGTGTTGGAGACCTAAGGAGAAAGACTTGGCCAAAGTGGAAAGAATCTGCAGGAACTTCCTTTGGACTGGGGACCCCAACAGAAGGGGGATTCCCAAAATCAAATGGGAAACTTGCATAAGCCCTAAAGACTCAGGGGGCTTGGGAATTTTGGATATTGTTGGGTTGGCTGACAAGCTAGCGGCAAAATGGCTTATCAAGGCTTGGAGCAATAGGGAGTCCTCTTGGGCTAAATTGATCTTCAGAAACACGGAAGACCTTACCTTTGTTGGCCACCCTGGTTGGAAGGACATAGGGATTCTCACGCTTTTGTTCTCCCCCCACCCGGTCTTCCCTAAAGGCTCTAGCCTCGTGTGTTCCTTATGGAAGAATTGGAACAAGGCCAAACAGTTCATCAGAATCAGTGATGATTGGAAGTGGGCAGCTGACATAAGACAAAATGACTCTATTTGGTTCCCGATCAGTGGCATTCGGGGAGTGGAGTCTTGGAACCTCCAAACTGCAAGGCGGTTATGGAACAAGGGGTTCAAACAGTGGAAACAGCTCTGGAAACAAGAGACTAGCCAGTGGATTAGGTTCGAAGAATTGGATCCGAGACTTAGCGTTACCTTTGAGGAATGGACTCTTCTTCAAAGCAGGTGTTTAGCCTGGGACCGCTCAACTACCCGCCTTCTCTGCAGTCAGGATCTTCCTTGCTTGGAGGGCCTCAAATGGAGCAATGGTAAGAAGCTATCCAGAATCCCGAACTTCAAAGGGGATTTTGTTGGAACAAGCCAATCACAAATTGGTGATTATAGAGATCTTGAAGAATGCTCATGGTCATAATGAAGTGAAGGAAGACACTTGAGAAATTGAAGGAAATTTCAGAATGATGTCTTGTACACATATGTACATATAAGTGAAGAATCTTGTAAACTGAGTATAGCAAAACCCTTAGGATGATAAGGAGCAATGTCATAGACGCGGGATGAGTCTAAAGTCATGTATATATAAGTTAATGATGATAAGAAATGTGTGTGAGAGTCATTTGTAGATGACAAATGTGTTAGAGATGTGTAGAGAGTTTTTTTCCAGAAAATAGCGACGGGTTTTTCTCTGAGTGCTCTCTGTCTGATCATGTGGATCAAGATTCCTTTTGTACACATCTAATTGAGAAGCTAATGAAGCTATGTCTAGAGTTTCAGAATCTAATTCCTCTCCTACTGTGAGAATGATCAATAGGAACATTCATATGTAGAATGTGAAAACTAAAGTCTGAGAGTAGCGCACTTTTCCGTCTCAGTGTTTTGCTTAGATCTGAGTGTATACTATAAAGTTTTTGATGAGTGAGCACTTAAAATTTAAGCTAGAAGATAAGGAAGCTATGGCTAAAAGCATTTAGCAAAACGGGTTCTGTGTTGAGAGAAATCAACTTAAGAAGTTGACTATGTCGAAGGCGCTACTTCTGGAAGACAGTTATGACATATCTTTGATCTTAAGGATCATATTAAACTTTTGATGATTAGTTTTGAGAACTAATGATTAGTATGATTGCGCAAAGGTATTGCGAATACTTGTGCATCATTTACTTGAAGAAATTTAAAGTTTTGTGCAGGTAATGAAGTTGATTTCTGAAGCAGACTTTCTGAAGTAAATACTTCTTCACTCAGAGAAGTGTTGATGAAAGTTTTGGTAAAGAAGAACAATATTTGTGTAAAGTTTGATTTATAACTGACATAGAAGTGTTCTTAAGTCAGTATAGATCAAACCTTTGGAGATTAAGAGGTCTCCAATAGTGGTATCAGAGCTGAAGGTGAAACACAAGAGAAGAAGAGACAATTGAAGTTCCGATTGGTACAGATATTGGAGTTTTTCCAAATTAAAGGAGGACAAGGACAAATTATTGAAGATAACCTGCAGAAGTTCAAAGCACGAGTTCGAAAAGAATCAAGAAGGACAAAGCTTATATCAAAGGTACACTTTATCCTCATAAACCATAGTAATTGCAGATACAGAAGGTCAAGGATGGGAGAAAGCTTGCAGATTGATAAACTAGATAGGGAGAACTATCCAACTTGGTCCATGAGGATGGAGGCACACCTCATGAGTAAAGATTTGATGGCATTCATTACAGGAGATGAAGAAAAACCTGAATTTGCAGATCCTAGTATTCCAACTAGGGAAGAGCTTGCAAATTTGAAGACTTGGATGAGAAAGGATGCTCAAGCAAGGAGTATTATCTACATGGCTGTAAATGATTATCTTTTACCTCACATTAGAGGATTGGAAAGTGCTACAGATGTTTGGAATGCCTTGGAAGAGCATTTCCAAAATACAACTAAGTCAAGGAAGTCCTCACTATGGGCTGAGTTCACAACCTTCAAGAAGAAGAGCTCACAATCAATTTCTGATTATGTGGCAAGGATGAAGGATATTGCAGATAGCTTGGGAGCAGTGGATGAAGACATTGAAGAGGAAAAGTTGGTAAGACAAATACTTACAGGTCTGAGAGGAGATGAGAAGTGGAAGCCTTTCATATTGTCCATAGAGTTGTCACTTGATCACTTTACTCCTGATCTTAATCAATTGCTAGGACACATGCTAACTTTTGAGCAAGACATTAAAGGAGACAATGATAGAAGTACAAGTCAAGCTATGTACTCCAAGGACAAGAAAAAGAATGGCAAAGGAAAGCAATCGGCTGATGATGAAGGGAATTCAAGTCAAGCTAACTTCACAAAAGGAAAGATGAATTTGAGAGGTAAAGGAAGAGGAGGTAAGAACAAAGATAATGCTAAAGCTTGTTGGATTTGTGGCAGAACAAATCATTTGGCAAATGATTGTTGGTATAACAATCAAAATGGTGGAAGTAATAATCAGAATTATAATCAAAGAGGTAGAGGAGGCAGAAACCAAAGAGGCAACTTCAGAGGAAGAGGTGGTAGGACATCTTATGGTAGAGGAGGTGGAAGAAATTTCCAATCTCAGTCCTACAACAACAATTATTATAATTATGCATCAGATCAGAAGGATGATATGAGTCTTATCTTGAATGCAACTCATGAATCAATGGGAGAAGATCAAAGAGTGTTTTATATTGATTCAGGATGTAGTAACCATCTGAGTGGGAATCTATCCTTGATGACTGATATGGAAGCAAAGGTGAATGGACATACAGTTCAAACAGGTGACAATACCAAGCATAAAGTGGAGAGCATTGGATCAGTGAAGACAAAGAGTGGAAGTACACTTCTGAGCAAGGTACTTTATGTTCCTACTATTCCTAAAAATTTGATAAGTGTAGGGCAAATTGTGGAGAAAGGATATGAGGTAAGATTCACAAATGATGGTGTTTATGTGCAAGATCCAAATCAAGGATATAGAAACATAATTGCAGGAAAAAAGGAAGGAAGATTGTTCACTCTCAAAGTTCAAGGTAATGTGGGACATGCATTGTTTACTTATGGAAATCAAAAGGTGTCTGAATTAGTAAAAGGCTAGGTCATTTCAATGAGAGAGCTATAAAGGAAATGTCAAAGAATGAGGTGGTGCTTGGATTACCAAATATTGAAGGGCAACATATGGTGTACAAGTGTGAAGCTTGTCAATTAGGTAAAGCACATAAAAGTTCTTACAACAAATCAGGGTACAAGCATTCAAATATGCTTGAATTGGTTCATACAGATGTATGGGGTCCCTCAAGGGACTATAGCATAAATGGATCCAGATATTATGTGTTGTTTGTTGATGATGCAACCAGATGGATTACTTTGTATGTAATCAAGGATAAATCAGAAGTTTTCAAGACATTCAAACACTTTCATGCCTATGCAGAAAGGATCACAGGGCAAAAGCTTAAGAGGTTAAGGTCAGATGGAGGGGGAGAGTATTTCTCTAAAGAGTTTGATGATTATTTATGGAATGCAGGTATAAAAAGAGAAGTAACTTGCAGGTACTCTCCTCAACAGAATGGAGTAGCAGAAAGGAGAAATAGGACTCTTGTAGAATTTGCAAGAGCTATGATGAAGGAAAAGAATTTTCCAAATTACTTATGGGCAGAAGCCATTAACACTGCAACATACCTTGTGAATAGGTTACCTTATAAAGATTTGGATGGAGGAACCCCTTATGAAGCATGGTGGGGTAAGAAACCTACTCTTGATCATTGTAAAGTATTTGGATGTGTTGCATATGCTTATGTTCCTTCACAATTAAGACATAAGCTAGAACCAAAAGCAGAGAAGTATGTGTTTATTGGATATGATGATAGACAGATGGGTTACAGATTGTGGAGTCCATCCACAAAGCAATTTCTTGTTACCAAAGATGTAACATTTGATGAGCAAAATACATGGTATACAGGATCAACAAATGATTATGCAGGTGTTGAAGAAATACAAAGGAAAGGAAAGGCAAAAGTAAAAGTGTATGAAGAAAGTATTGATGAAGTTGATTCTAGAAGTAGATTGTAGGATCATGTAGAAGAAGGGCCAAGATTTGATCCAGAATCAAATGAGGCTGAAACTTCGAGAAGTGCAAAAATTAGAAGATCTACAAGGGAAAGGAAAGAACCTATAAGGTATAGTTATGATACATCTTTTCTAACAACAAAAGATTATGCTTACATTGTGAAGACAGAAGAAGATCCAACCACTTATGAAGAAGCCAAAGGTAAACAGAATTGGGAGAAGGCAATGCAGGAAGAGTATGATGCTCTACTTGAAAATGAAACTTGGGAATTAGTACCAAGACCAAAGAATCAGAAAGTCATTGGGTGTAAGTGGGTATATAAAACAAAGAGGTTTGCAGATGGTAAGGTGTCTAGATACAAGGCTAGACTTGTGGTCAAAGGTTTTGCCCAAACTTATGGGGTAGATTATGATGAAACCTTTAGTCCTGTTGCTAAGATGTCAACAATTATGACATTGATTGCTATTGCTGCTTGTAAAGGATGGAAGTTATCACAATTGGATGTGAAAAATGCATTTCTAAATGGATACATTGCAGATGAAGTATACATGGAACAACCAGAAGGTTTTATGGATTCAATTGGATCAGATTATGTGTGTAAGCTCAAGAGAGCTTTGTATGGGTTAAAGCAGGCCCCAAGAGCTTGGAATTACAGACTTGTCAAGTTCTTGAATGAATGTGGATTTCAAGCATCAAAGGCAGATAGTAGCTTGCTAGTGAAGGCAAGTGAAAATGGATATATTTACATGTGCATTTATGTTGATGATATTATTGTTACAGGAACAGATGCTCAAGGAATCAATGAACTCAAAAGGCAAATAGAGAAGGAGTTTAAGATAAGTGATTTGGGAAACTTATCTTATTTTCTAGGAATGCAGATTGTGTATACTCAACATGGAGTATATGTTTCACAAGAGAGGTATTTGAAGAATCTTCTAGTCAAGTTTAAGATGGAAGATTGCAAGACTTCAACTACACCATTGGAGGTAAATCATAAATTAAGCAGGTATGGAGGTGAAGAATTCAATGATATGAAGAAATATCAGAGTTTGGTAGGTAGTCTAATCTATGCTACCTTGACAAGACCAGATTTATCATATGCAGTAGGTGTGTTGTCACAATTTATACATTGTCCAAAGAAGACTCATTGGATTGCAGCCCAACGGGTACTCAAATATATCAAAGGAACCCTAAGTGAAGGTTTGTACTATGGTTTCACTTCTGACACAAGAATCAAAGTGTTTAGTGATGCAGATTGGGCAGGTGACTCAGATGATAGAAGGTCTACTCATGGGTATCTCTGTTATATTGGAGATAAGCTAGTTTCTTGGTGTTCAAAGAAGCAACATACAGTTGCTTTATCATCCACAGAAGCTGAGTATAAAGGAATGGTAGAAGCTGCAAAGGAAGTGATATGGTTGAAGACCTTGATGAAGAGTTTTGAGACTGATCATAGTACTCCAATTATTTTTGGAGATAATATGAGTTCTTTGTATTTGGCAGCTAACCCTGTTTTTCATGCCAGGACTAAGCACATAGAGATTCAGTATCATTTCTTGAGGGAAAAGGTACTTGATAAAGAGATTGAAGTGATGTACACTCCAACAAAAGAACAAGTGGCAGATATGATGACAAAGAGCTTGGATGGACCTAAGCTACAGAGATTCAAAGAGATGGCAGGAGTGAAGAAGAATGAAATAATCACAATTAGTGATTGAGGGGGAGCTGTTGGAACAAGCCAATCACAAATTGGTGATTATAGAGATCTTAAAGAATGCTTATGGTCAGAATGAAGTGAAGGAAGACACTTGAGAAATTGAAGGAAATTTCAGAATGATGTCTTGTACACATATGTACATATAAGTGAAGAATCTTGTAAACTGAGTATAGCAAAACCCTTAGGATGATAAGGAGCAATGTCATAGACGTGGGATGAGTCTAAATTCATGTATATATAAGTTAATGATGACAAGAAATGTGTGTGAGAGTCATTTGTAGATGACAAATGTGTTAGAGATGTGTAGAGAGTTTTTTTCCAGAAAATAGCGACGGGTTTTTCTCTGAGTGCTCTCTGTCTGATCATGTGGATCAAGATTCCTTTTGTACACATCTAATTGAGAAGCTAATGAAGCTATGTCTAGAGTTTCAGAATCTAATTCCTCTCCTACTGTGAGAATGATCAATAGGAACATTCATATGTAGAATGTGAAAACTAAAGTCTGAGAGTAGCGCACTTTTCCGTCTCAGTGTTTTGCTTAGATCTGAGTGTATACTGTAAAGTTTTTGATGAGTGAGCACTTAAAATTTAAGTTGGAAGATAAGGAAGCTATGGCTAAAAGCATTTAGCAAAACGGGTTCTGTGTTGAGAGAAATCAACTTAAGAAGTTGACTATGTCGAAGGCGCTACTTCTGGAAGACAGTTATGACATATCTTTGATCTTAAGGATTATATTAAACTTTTGATGATTAGTTTTGAGAACTAATGATTAGTATGATTGCGCAAAGGTATTGCGAATACTTGTTCATCATTTACTTGAAGAAATTTAAAGTTTTGTGCAGGTAATGAAGTTGATTTCTGAAGCAGACTTTCTGAAGTAAATACTTCTTCACTCAGAGAAGTGTTGATGAAAGTTTTGGTAAAGAAGAACAATATTTGTGTAAAGTTTGATTTATAACTGACATAGAAGTGTTCTTAAGTCAGTATAGATCAAACCTTTGGAGATTAAGAGGTCTCCAACAGATTTGGATGTTCACCACACCCTTAACAAGAGATGGTGCCTTGCTTGGACCAAACTTCGGTGGGAACTAAAATTCATGTCTATTTGGCACCCCCTAATTGAGGTCAAAAAGTCCGTTCTCATGTGGCAGATCTTGCATAAAGGAATCTGGACCAATGCAAGGGCTAACAAAATCTGTGGTGTGCAGCCATGGTGCAAGCGTTGCCATCGGTGCATCGAAGATTTAGCTCACCTGTTCTTCGACTGCCCCAAGTCCCATGTTATCTAGCATCACGTCACCCGAGTATTGAGACTCACAAGTCAAATCAACTGGCAACAAGTGATGTTGGGTGAGGCGATTGGCTGCTCATCGAGGCTGTGGAATGCCATCAGAGGTGAGGCTCTCTGGAAGATTTGGAGGGAGCGCTGTGCCGTAAATTTTGGCCAAACTCCTAAGGAATGGTCGATCGAGAAATCCTTGTTTCTCCTTGGTAAAAGAATCTCCCGAGTCAAGAGATCGCCACCGTTTAGACATCACTGTATTTATCTCCTCGAAAACAACAAGTTGAAACCCAAATGGGTCCCACATGAGGGTGATGATAATGTTATCCGCCTCATTTGTAATGCCCTGTAGCTTGCCATACTCCTCCCCTGCATTGTGGGATTTGGGGGGTCCCATGGGCACTAGTCCCATTCACTTGTAACTTTTTCTCTTTATTATAATTAAAGTCCGGGAGATTAGGCTAAGGCCGAACTTCCTTTATTTAAAAAAAAAAAAAGAAGATGTGCGTAATTGATCAAGGATGCAGTCACAGAATATGGTGTAGGAGAAAAAGTCCAGGAATGGAACATGGAGAGGTTGGTAACAGATTGGAATGGAACATGACAAATTGTGTAGTGGATTGGATGCAAATGCTTGTGCTTCAAAGTAAAGATAAAGCAAAGACATTAGGAAAAAAGGTGAACCTTGCATGGGCCTTGTAAGGATCCCTAATTTTTAGGGATTAAGATGAATAAAAAAAGAGTTTCACTCCACAAAAAAACCACTACTGGTATTCTCAAATAAAATAGTATTTGATTGCTTCCATATTTGAATTACCAAATCGAAACATTTTGAGCCCTTGGATATCTGAATTCAATGGCTTAGATTTATTTGAAGGTTCTCTAGAGAGAGAAGCTAAAAAAATTCGTGGGAGTTTGTGGGATTTTGTCCTATTTGTGCAGGCTTTTTTGGGCGTTCTCTGCACAATTCTAGGCCGTTGGATGGCGCCGAATCGGACGGACTAGCGGATTTGGGGCTGATCTTCATACGATGGGTGATTGGAGCCGTCCGATGTGCTGTTGATCTAAGGGGAGAGGAGAAAAGGCGCCCAAGATCATCATGGGCACCCATCTCAACCGTTGGATCAAGGCCCTATCTAAGGGCTAGAAATGAAGGCGCTCAACCATCATGCGATTCAAGGAGAGCCCTCCGATTTCAAGACCATCCAAGGGCACATATTCATTCGCGCCCATTTCCAGATTTGTTTGATCATAGCCACTCGTTTTGAAGGAGATCCAAGGGCCATAAAGCAAAGGCGCCTTGACTTTTCCCCTTCAACCTCTACCTTTGGATCTTTGAGTCATCTAAGGGCTAAGAATCATTTTCAAGAATTCGAAAACCATTCAAATGGAAAATACTAGGAGTTTTAAGTGGTTTTTTGCTCTTTGACCACACAAAAACCAGGGAAGCCTATGCCTAGCCTATGTGTTTGAGGGACTAGACTGTGGCCACCACCCTCTTCTGATTGGTCCATCACTAATCACTCCTTGAGCTAAAAGGCCCATCCAGGGTTCACCTTTTTTCCTAATGAATTTTTGTATATGAACTATTCAAAAAATTATTATTTTTTGAATAAAAAGAAGTTCGGCCTTGGCCTATTCTCTCGGACTTTAATTAAAATAAAGAACAAAAGTTACAAGTGAATGGGACTAGTGCCCATGGGACCCCCCAGATCCCACAATGCAGGGGAGGAGAACGGCAAGCTAGAGGGCATTACAAATGAGACGGACAAATCTATCCTCTACCTCATGTGGGACCCATTTGGGTTTCAACTTGTTATTTTCGAGAAGATAAATACAGTGATGTTTAAACGGTGGAGATCTCTTATCTGGAGATTCTTTTACTTAGAAGAAACAAGGATTTTTCAATCGACCATTCCTTTGGAATTTGGCCAAAATTGATAGCACATCGCTCCCTCCAAATCTTCCAAAGATTCTCGCCCCTGATGACATTCCACAGCCTAGATGAGCACCCAACCGCCTCGCCCAACAACTATCAGGATATATTCAATAGGTTTTATTATCAAAAAATATTTCTGTTTCTCATTATAAGTGGGTATTCTTAAATAGAAAAAGCCTAAGAAAGCAAATTTCTTTAACTGAATATAATCTGAAACTAATAATAATAAAATTTAGCGTGACTATAAGCCAACGTTTGTATACGAGTCTTGTGGGGCCAGATGTATTAGATCGAATAAAAGGAAAGTTAATAATATTGATGATATTAATAATAATTTCACATCACTACAATTGATGATAGTAATAACAATAACATCAACAGTGATGATAGTAATAAGTATGAAAATAATTACTGGTTTCGCTTCACTACAACCATGACATCAGCAGTGTCAATGTTATGGGGAAAACAACAAAGTACAGAGAAATTCTTTCAATGTCAAATCAAAGTGGAGCGATATGGAAGAGTACTCATCCGATAATTATGGAATAAAAAACATGCACATCAAAGGACAACACTACACAGAAAACCTTTTAAATTGTCCAAACATGTCCAGGAAAAGTACTCGTCAGATCTGGGAAGAAAGTGACCATATCGTCTTAACTATAAGATTGTGAAGACTAGATCTGTTTGATCACTCTAACTATAAGATTTTTGAAGCACAAGTTCACGAGTTAAATTGCGTTCGAAGACCATAATCATGACACGGTGAACCCAGTAATCAACTTTAGAAGTAGTCAAAGAGTGAGAAGTAGATCGCAATGATCGAACATCCTTAAAAAAGAGAAAAACTTCAAGTAGATAAAGAGTAAAAGAATTCATTGTAGTATTTATTCATACATATTAGAGAAAATAGGCACCGTGGTACCAAATACACGGAATTCAAATCAATGATCTCTCAATAAGGTATAAAGGTGAACCTCAGTCAAACGCCACGTGTCTTGCATGTTTGAGTTCCTACATCTAGCAACATACCCATCACCTTCCCTTAAATTTCCTAGACAATTTGGATGTTGTTGTTCATGTAATACTGAATATGGCCAACGCTTTGAGCACTTGAAAATTGTCAAGAATCCTGATGAAGAACTTGAGCACCCGAAGTGTTGAAGCATTCTAATGAAGACTTCAGAAAAGGAATATATGCTATCAAGTGAAAGAAAACATGAGGGTAGGACCATATACATGCGCTAGAAGTCATATAGCTCACCTAATTGGCAAATAAACTGAATATCAATGCTCGAAGAAAGGACGATCGCAGTCCTCAGATCATTGTAGATGCAAAAAAAAATATCCTTATCATAACAAGAACACCACAGTTACAGAGTCATTGTCATGATTTTACTCAGAAATGGTTAAGAGTTATAAAGATGATTCCTGAGAAGGAGTATGTATTCTCAAGTCAAAAAGTAAAGTTGAGGAGACCTTAATGATCCGGACCTCATACGATCTTCTGATTGTCTGTGTTTTTCAGATGCAATCAACATTCATTGCTAGAAGCAAGGATGCCTAAATTATCCGAATTCTGACATTAGATGGGAAGAAGGTCCTGATTTTAGTAAGAGTACTCGCCACATTTCGTAAGTCAGACTACAAATTTGGGAGTACTAAATTCAATAAAACATTCGATTAACTTTACTGATAAAAGCTACATTTGCTGAGGATTTGTAGGATCGCAGTTGTTCACATTTCGTAAGTCAGACTACAAATTTGGGAGTACTAAATTCAATAAAACATTCGATTAACTTTACTGATAAAAGCTACATTTACTGAGGATTTGTAGGATCGCTACATTTGTACGAAAACCATGATAAAACAAATATAATTAGCAGGGAAGGACGATGCACCTTTTCTCTTTCAAACTTATTCGTCTTTTGTTGAGAGAATTGGAGTTTATTCTCCTGAAACAAGGTATCGTTTCGTCATGGATAATGCTGGAGATGGCGAGACGTCTAGCAGAACTCTTAGATCGACTTTACTGATAATACTACGTATTTCATCATGGATAATGCTGGAGATGGCGAGACGTCTAGCAGAACTCTCAGATCAGCTTTACTGATAATACTACATATTTCATCATGAATAATGCTGGAGATGGCGAGACGTCTAGCAGAACTCTCAGATCAACTTTACTAATAATACTACATATTTCATCATGGATAATGCTGGACATGGCGAGACGTCTAGCAGAAGTCTCAGATCAACTTTACTGATAATACTACGTTTGCTCTAGTTTGTAGTACTATTGCAATAGTTGTTTAATACTATACGAAAACCAGAACGAAACAAATGTCAACAGAACGGTGGTTTTTTTTTTTCTTTTCCCCCTTTTCACCATCGTTTCGCCATAGGTAATACTACAGAGGCGAGGCGAAACACGAGAACAATATTATATCGAAATTGGAGTTGCAAGTTGCAACACAGCAAAATGTCTTGTTGGATGCGGCTATGAAGAGACGCTGCTCTAACATCGTGATTGCAAAATAAACCGGTAATCACTAGGAAATATGCATGACATGATTATTACAATAACCATATGTTATCCAAATTACTTCCTGCATTGTCACTTCGAGCCATTCTTCAGAGGGGTGAAGCTTGTTTAGGAAGCTCAGCATGGTGATACAGACGGTATCAAATGACTAATCGTTTTAGGATCTTAGAATGGCTATCGACCTCTGTTTCCTTTTCTTTTTCTAAACTCGAACTAGATTTTTCTTATCATAAACTGTGTAAGAGGATCTATAGCGATTAATTGGAATCTCATTTATTTCAGCCGTGAATGGCGTGTCATGTAACTTTGTTAGTTAAGGAAGGCTCCAAAGCAGTATGATATTCTTTTGTGTGCATGAGTTTCGGCATGCTGGAAGCAGGTCAGCAGTCAAGCTAAGAATCCTTCTTTCATTACGGCAAATTCTTTCACAAATAGATATACGAAGAAGATATGACATTAACCTGCTTGGATTTTACCAATGGTTGTTTTCCATTTGGAAATAATTAAGATTCAAGTAAGACTTTCCTTCACTTTGGCATGGCAAAGAGTACTTTGGCATTTCAATGCATTGTCTGATGGGAATGATGTATCCTCTGTAATCTCTTCATTTTAATAACTTTCTGTTCTTTTCAAAGAAAGAAAAATAACTTGTATTGAATTTTCTCCCAACTCACAATCTCTACTTAATTATCCTCATGAATTAACTTTCACAATCTCTACTTAATTATCCTCATGAATTAACTTTCTGTTCTTTTCAAAGAAAGAAAAATAACTTGTATTGAATTTTCTCCCAACTCACAATCTCTACTTAATTATCCTCATGAATTAGTTCGCGTAGAGAGAGACAGAGAGAGAGAAAGAAAGAGAGAGAGAGAGAGAGTGTGTGTGCGAAAGATGTCTCAAGAGAGAGAGAGAAGAGACAGAGTGCGAAAGATGTCTCAATTTGGATGAGTTTTTGAGCTCGATTCTAAGAGGAAGTTACAAAAAATGGAAACCTCAAAAGTTGTCATAAGTAGGGGATCGGGCCAATGCACGTCAATCGCCCTTTCACAAGCATTAGAGTGCGACCACATTGCCTTCTGTATACCCTGAGGAATGAAGAGATGATGGGATCTCTGTGGGGAGTAGATGACGATGTTTCTGTGTAAACTTTATACTGCTTGAAGCGGAGACTCGTCCTCATCATGTCGATCCAGTGACTGCTCTGTCGGACTCAGTTTTCCATCCTTCTTTCCAGCTTCCTGGGTATTGTCTCCATTCGCTCCGAGTAGCCTGGCAGTCTCATCACCTCTGTCAGATAGTACCATCGGCGTCCCTGCACCCGTTAAGCCCTTCGATCTTTCAGCCTCCTTTAGCCAGTTAGTCCTCATCATCACCAACGCCATGGAAACAGCGCAAGTCGCTTGCGCCGCCAGAAGTCCAAGCCACAGCCCTACAAACCCGAACCCTAGCCCGAAAACGAGGATGATAGCCACGGGCATGCCTATAACATAGAAGCAGGCGAGGTTTATCTTCACTCCCACAGCTGGACGCGCACTTCCTCTCAGCACACCGCACCCAGTTGTCTGCGGGCTGTTTCCAAGCTCGCAGAGGCCGATGATGGGCAAAGCCATTGCAGTTAGGTGTAAAATTGTCTCATCATTTGTAAACATACGACCCCATGCATGGCGGATTGCCGTGGTGAACGCCATGGCCATGACGCCAAGCACCACAGCACAGCAGGAAGCCACCATAACTGCAAGTCGGGCCCTTGCTGGTCTGTTCGCACCCAGCTCATTGCTTACTCTTGTCGATACTGCCAAGCTCAAAGATGAAGGGAATATGTAAACAAGAGCTGTGATCTGAATGAGTATCCCCATTGTTGCTACGGTCGCCTTCGCCTCCACTAGCAACCCTGATAGCATTATCATTAGCTCGTACCACCACCATTCTAAGCAGACTGATACACAGCTTGGTATGGCAAGTCTGATCAAAGGGGACCAATCCTTCTCTGCGAAGAGCAACCTCCACGAAGAGAGCATTCCGTTCATGTACACCCTCTTGGAGAGCTTGAGGTATGCCATTAAGAACAGAAGCATGTTGATGTTCGTCCAAACGGCAGCCAGGGCTACTCCCCTAATTCCGAGATGGAATACATTTACCAACACTACGTTGGCAAGGACATGAAGAGGCAGTGCAAAACCAGCACAGCAGGATATGGGGATGGTGATATTCTGGCTTCTCAAGTAGATCCTTAAAGGGTGCAGAATGCATTGGACTGCAAGATCTGGGATTGAATAAAGGATGTAAACACTTGCCATCTGAGTGACACTCTCATCTTGCCAGCACAGGAGGAGTATCCTTCGCATATTTATCCAGAGTATAGCAATAGGGAAGGACGCAAGGAAAAGCCCTATCATGGCTTTTTTGGTGGTAAGCAGCATGAGATTCCACTGTTTTGCACCATAAGCTTGTCCACAGATCGGCTCCATGCCAAGGGCCAGCCCATAGAGGACCGAATAGCCCGTGATATTTGCAAATGCTATTGACATGGCACCACCAGCAAGCTCCAACTCACCAAGCCGTCCCAAAAAATACATTGAAATGATGCCTCTTGGGTAAAGCAAAAGGCCTGCTAATATCAGGGGGACTGCATTTCTCATGAGTTGGTAGAGCTCATCAAAGATCTGACAGGACATGGAAAAACCAAGTCGTCATCAACCTTATACACCGACAGCATGCATTCATGTATAATGCAGGAAGCGGAGGATATACAATACCTCAGAGGCACTTGGTGCATGTCCCAATTCGTCACGCGTATTCTTTTGTATGCCAGCTTCAACATCGCATCTGCTGTGAAGGTCCTTCACATTCGTTGATGATTTCGACGACCATTCTGTGTGCTTATCTAATTTGGAGTTCATGTCGCCCTCCTTGTTGCACGGGATGCATGCAGAGCCGGCACATGGAGTGTGGGGTGTCCTGCACATGGCTATATAGAACTTTTGCAGCTGGTCGTTTTGATCTAGCGATTTGCAGCTCTCTCTCTCTCTCTCTCTCTCTCTCTCTCTCTCTCTCTCTCTCTCTCTCTCTCTCTCTCTCTCTCTCTCTCTCTCTCTCAGTTGGGGATTGCAGTTTATTGAGAGGGAGAAATCAGTGACAGCTAGCCAGGTGATTCTGAGCAGGAAATTACATGCAATGCAAGACTCACAAGCTATTATAGAAGATTATTGTCCAAGTGCAAAGAGGGAAGGTTGGTAGGTAAAGCTTTTTCATAGCTCAGTGTCTGCATGTGTATGCCTGCGCAGGGGGGCGTACATGTGTGCACGCGTGCGCGCGCGCATGTGGGTCTACGGTAGCGGGTGAATGAGGGCGGGGACTCGGGAGGGAGACTTCAAGGATGAGCCAGCAGGAAAGGGATGTGCGATAAGCGACCTGAATTAGGGCTGAATAACTGTACCTATGCCATATGAATTGGAGCGAGAGGATGGAGAGACCACCTATTTGTATGGGAGGAAAGGAGCAGTAGAAGAATGTTGCATATGCAGCTGGCAGAAGGCTGTATGTGTGCGCAACGGAAGCAGCTCAGCTGCTTGTCAACTTAGAAGAATCGTACGATGGAAAAATTGAAAGGAATGTCTCTCCTGCTCTCATGATGGTGGTAATAAGAGTGACAGAAGTTCTCTCTCACCTAGATCCATACAGACAAAAAGAAGAAAAGGCGATCCCTTCTTTAGTTTCTCATGGGCGATCTCTCGAGCTCATGATTGGAAATAAAAAGCAGCAGAGCGGAAAAAAAAAAGATAAAGAAGAAAAAAAAAAAAAAAAGTTGCTAGCAGGAAGATGTGGGCTGAAGCGGATACAGGTTGGCCTAAATTCTAATATTGGAAATGGGAGATGGAATTCCCTAATCCTCAGATTAATACATCAGAATCCATAGAGCTTCAATTTCTGAGTTTAGCAGCAAAAAGATGGGCGAATTCTAGATACCTCTGGACGGCAGATACGAAAACCTGAGATTGTTGTACAGATTGGGATTTAAGTTCGCTAAAGCAAGCCGGAGATTACAAAACTCGCATTCGCGCAATCTATAGATTAGCAGCTCGCTGAGAAGATCACCATTCCAAACCAGATTAAGCATGGAGGGGAATGCTAGCGGACATACAGCCTAAGCTCGGACTCGATACTGCTTGTGGATATCTGTCCTCGGCCCTTTATATATAGATGGCTGATTGAGTATGTGGGAGAGCTCCCGCTAAAGCAGCATAACACAGCACAATCAAGGTCTTGGAAAATTGAAATATAGGAGAGGTCTCTAAGTGAAAAGATTAAGCATGGGTGATGCGCGGAGCCCGGAGTAGCGGATTTATCATCAGCAGTGGGCACTAGGTACTCTAATTGGGAGAGGCCCGACAGCTGACGTCTGTACACGCTACGTGCGGGCACACTGACGCACTGGAGGCTGGAGCCACTGATGACATTGTAGAGAGAACAGGAAACTGTGTGACAGAGTAAGAGAGAGATGCACGAAAGCCATAACCCGCCTGACTCGCGTGAGTCCTTGCACTCGTTACAGACTAGCATGAAACATGGAGACGCGGCTAGTGGCCTACTAGTCTGTTAATTTACCATTCCTTCCCCGTCCCTGTCTCTGGACATGACTTCATTGTGCGCATGGCGTCACTTAGTCTGCGTGTCCTCGAGCGAGGAGCAGAATTACTTTAAAAGCAATGGAAGGGCATGGCATGTCTCCCATGCGTCAGCATGCGGTCAGTGTGAATATCTTTCGTGGTAGTGTTCCATCTTCGCTACTCAGATTGCTTACTTGAAGTTTCGAGCCAAGAGATATCTGGGGGAAAAGACTTTCATGACACCGAGGTCAAGATGTGCCATACCCTTAATCCCTTATTCGCACATACCGGATGTCTTCTGCCTTCCTGTTGGCCACTCTTCCACTTTGCGAGAGCTTCGCGCAACGATAGGCTGGCGGAGAAGGAGAGACGCGGACCAGGAAAGAGAGTGTTTAGCGTGAAGTAGAGATATTCAAGGAGTCGTCGTCCCGGCCAAAACGATTCCGTGCAGAAATCAAGCTTTCCCGGTGCAGAATGAAAGCAGAGACACGGAACTCGATCCTGCTGATTCAACGGTGAACTCATGCGCCTGGAGAGCGTAGGCTTCTTCCAGTCTTGTTGGAAATTGGAACCTTGCATCGGCATTGATGAGCTTCTATCCACAAGCAGAGGCCAATGCTGTTTCTCCGACGCAGTAGCTTAAGATATTTCAGAGTGATAGGCGAAGAGATTAAGACGGCGCCGGTAGACAACGTCAGACTCCTACGGATTTCCAGCATCTCCAGCGTCCAGCCTGACGCTGGAGTCTCTCTGCAGAGCCGCAGCCTGCTTGGCTTCGTCCTCGAAAGCCGAGGCCATGAAGACTGCCAGAAGCTGAATCGACATGTACTAGATTGAGAGAACATGGCGGAGAGAGAGAGAGAGGTGTGGTCTGTGTGGAAGGACTTAGAGGGGAAAGAGTACAGGAATTTAGTTGTTTCATTGAATGATGCTGGTTGAAACGTCATACATAGAGGCGAGGAAGAAGGAGGAGGCGGGGTGTAAGGGCGGAGATACAGGAGAGTACTCCTGTGCCAGATTTCTCTCTGTCTCTCGTGGTAATAAATGTGCGTGCTTATCTAAGCAAGGTCAAATTGGTACCTCGCCATCGCTGACGCTGTGTAGTCTGCCTCCGTTTTGTTTTGTTTTTTCGGTGGTCAGCTGCGGGGTAAGCTCGGGACTCGGGACTCGGGAGGGATAGAGACTGATAAGCAGTAGGGGAGCTGTGAAAGAAGCGGACTAGTCATGCGCAGGGGAATCGAAGCGAGGACCTGCCCCTTCCGCCAGGGAACAAGAGCGACTTCCCGGTTGTAGGTCACAGGTGGCCATTGCCGCTTGGGCAACCTCACTGACAGAGGAGGATGGAGGTCAATTCTCAAGCGTGCGGAGATATGGAGATAATGTCTGTTGCTTGGAACCGTACGGATGAGTGCATGAAGATAATGTGAACGACGACGTCAAATTTTAACTGAAGAATCCAACTTCTCGCTCGATGAAACGGTAATGTGTATGTGGAAACAAACGACTAACATGCCATGGCAGTAGAGAGATGGCTTTTCTTTTGCAAAAACTCTCGCTTTAGCCATTCACACCAAGCGGTAGTACAAACAAATGCCAAACTATTATAGCGGTTAGATTTTCAGCTGGAAGCTCCATAGCCATTGATTTGAGTTTTTTGTCTCGAGCCACAAAAGATAGCTAAGAGCAGTAGTTTCGTTTAAGTAACAAAACATCCTACACATTCAAGTGTCCATGTCGAGTCAATCCCTAAGTTTTGACATTTGGACCCTCAATGCACACGTTCAAGGTGTCACTAGTACATGAAACACTCGTAAATATATCATCGTTTTATTTCAACACAAACCTAATTTATATTAATGGAAAGAAAATTACGTTTATTCTCTCATTAAATTCTAAAATTATATTAATGAGAAGAAAGTTACACTAAATATGGATAATAGTAAATAAGAAGGCTACGAAGGGGTTAAAAAACCTTTCTTCTCGTGGATGAGAGTTCCATTTTCATTTCCTTCCAAATCAAAGGTGAACGTATGGTCAAAACGGGAGAACTCATGTGTTTCTTCATTGTTGTGCCTAAAAGGTCCAATATTTACATACACATACACATATATATATATATATATATATATATATATATATATATATATATATATATATATATATATATATATATATATATATTTATTTATTTATTTATTTATTTATTTATTTTTGCAATTAGAATGTCTTTATGCAAATGAATTGTGTTAATCTAGGACAATTGTGTCACTTTAGGACAATGGTGAGTACCAACATTGAGGAGCTCCACCTCATAATTATCAATCCGTAAGGATGTGAGGATGATATGACGATCGTGAGCTAATGATGTGAATGAAAGTGAGCTCAAAAGAATTGTGAAATTTGGTAGATGGCTTCTAAGCAAGCTCTTGACGCTGAGCACTTAATGGTTTGTACAATGGTTTAATGATAAAATCATTGAGTTGTATGAATTACTAATTTTACTCAATATTGATTTTCAAATTTGATTTGCACCTCTTATTTTACATTGGCCTTGAGTGGCAACACTCCCATCGCTCTCACATTTTTTGTCTCTCACATACCCTTGTGGTTGTGGTTGGGAGTGGTCAATATATTGCTAGAGAATGTACCTGGTGAGTGAGCATTCAGCTATGCGGATGCCTTTTGCCAAGTCAGCTTCAACCTTGGGCCAATCCATGGCACTAGGCATGTTAGGTTATTGCACATGATAGTGTGTTGAACATTGCAGGATCTCACATGTGAAAGATGGAGCAGATGAGTAAGTTTTGAAATAAAGACTTAGGAGTGGTATTCCTAGAATCTAGTTGTGAGAATCTCTTCAAATGTTTGTTTATAGTAAGCAAGTAAATATTTGATTTGAAATTGTTGCGCGTAGCAGACCTTCAATGATGGGGTCGTACTCATTTCATAAACGAATCCAAGATTCCATGCTCGATCGAGGAGTCAAGACATGCAGTGCCTTCACTTTTCTGAATACCTTGAAAGTTGTTTGCATCATATCAAAGATCTTTATTTGCATTTGTGTTGCAACATTAGGCATTTTATGTAATCAAGGTAACCTTCTCATAGTGTCCATCATATACGGAATTTTGGGGGTTCCTTGTGGTGGTGCTAAGTAGGAATGTTTTACCCAATCTTGGGCCTCTTATCATTTTGTACTTTAATCCCAAAAGGCACCCAAGTGCGATAGCATGGGAGTGCACTATAGCATGGGTTGTATACGATATATAGTGGAGCCTTGGTCCAAGTCTGCATCATTTGAGACTATCCTTGTAATAATTACACTCGCCAATTGGGTTGGAAGATCATAGTCTGGCGTATTTTCCTAGGTAGGTCCTCGACCTCAAATTGCATTGCAAAGGTGGTTAGCGTGCCCATGATGGGTTGTATCTCAACATGATACTCATCCAAGATGACAAAATATGGCATATGTTGCATCTCATTAGTTGGGATGTATCATCTTGATCCAAAGTGCTTGCAAAAATCCAAAATCCACTCTTGCCGAATGGGTCCTGCCAAGCTCTTCAACTTGTTTCGTCTAAGTTGGCCTTTGTAGTTTGATTGTCTCTTGCCCTTCTCCTGTAACCTAGCCACCAATTGAACATTCTGCATCATACTCCTCTTAAAACAATTTTCTAATGGGTATTTTTCATGTTTTCTTTTGGTTCAAGGATGTTCGGTGGTGATGTAGGCCGTTATAGGGACAGCCATGATGTCAATTCATATTACGCTTTCACGTGGAAGTGCATGGAACGATCAAGGATACATAGGGGCATTAGGCATATCCACTACTACTCGAAAGTTTTCTATGTTTTGAATCTACAGTCATTGGTTTCCTCTTTTGCAACAACTGCCAAGTTTCTTCTTAATAAGCCCATGTTGCGGGTTAGTTTCGCATTGCAATCCATTTGCACTCATAGTTGCTCTTCCATTTCTTTTATTACTTGTTTAATGTGAGCTTCGAGTTGTAGTTCTAACGTTTATTATTTGTTTAATGAAGCAATTTATACCATCAAAGAATTGGCTTGCGATTGGAAGTAATTTGATTGCTCTTGTAGATGGTTGTGTCTCTATCCTAAGGTTGCATACTCTTCCTTGATCTAATTCATACAATTAAAAATTTGACTCAAAGCTAAGTGAATCATCAAACAAGTGTATATAAGATTCATATGCACAAATGTAGTTTGATGGAAGTGTGATGCAGGGGGGACAGGGATGAGATGGGGAGAATGGATGCAAAAGTGAACACACTAGTGAGTGGAGGGGATGTTGGTTGGGGGGGGGGGGGGGTTCGGAAATGGCATTATTATGGGAGTGGTGGTGTTGTGGTGGGAAGTGACATTTTTGAAGTATTTCGATGGCGATGCACCACAGTGCACTCTTCTTCTCGAGAGCTCTAGGATGATATCCTTGGAGTAGAAAACCGAGCTCCTAGGGCTACACACGGTGCTCCACACGGAGGCTACAGAATACGCAAAAATCCATAGTACACAAGGAGCATGAAGATAGACTTCTTAATTGTTACAAACGCAGTCAAACTTACAGCCTGTGACTAACCAAAGCACTATATGTTTTATTAAAGAACATATACAAAGAAGTGTCTAGTGGCCATTTGGCCTTTCACAGGGACACTAATGCTAAAATTCTCCCACTATAGGCCAATATGGCCAAAGTAACTATGGGAGAAAAATAAAGAATAATAAAGAATACTTGAGTGTAAGTATACAAACTATACCTTCCACCTGATGGGCATGTTACACAGCATACAAGTGACTGTGTAAGATTGTGAGGCTCTCCTCCAAAGAAGACATGCGAATGATGTGTGTGCCACTCTCCTCCCATCCATTTATATCCTCTTGTATCTAAAATAGCAATGATCTGGAATGATCTAGCATCGCCATGTGGCCAGCATGCAACACTCATCCCCACTAACCATCAAATACCTTAGGATATACCCCCAAGCTTAGGACCTTGGCTAACTAGCCCTCGTCCCACACACACATGGAATGGTCTTTGTAGACCAATGTCTGACACTCTCTCCCCCTTCTAAAGATCATTGTCCTCAATGATCAATGAGGGAAAGTACTTGCGAACCAGAGCTGCTAATTCCCAACTAGAGTTAGTAAGTGGTAATCCTCTCCAAGCTACCAGATATTCTTGGATGACACGATTCCTCAACCATTTTTGTCTCCTATCTAGTATTCTGTCTGGAGAATGATGTGCTCTATCAGTTTCTTGCAAAGAAACAATACCCTCTATTAGATTATCCTCCCTAGAAATATAATTTATTAGTTTATTGACATGAAACACTCGATGGACTCTGCAATCTCGAGGAAGATCTAATCGATATGCAACATCACTCAACTTCTTTACTATCTGCCAAGGTCCACAATACCTTGGTGATAGCTTACTACACTTCCCTGTGGACAATGAAGTAGATCTAGTTGGTACCTGAAGGAAGACTAGGTCTCCTTCCTCAAAGGATCTGGGAGATCTTTTCCTATCAGCATACTCTTTTGCTCTATCAGCTGCTTGTTGCATCTTGGCTTTAGCTATTTCAAGGTTTGCTTGGAGATTCACTAAGAACTCGGAAGCACTATGACATTTCTTAGGCATTCCTATGGTACTGGGAGCAGTGGGATTCATGCCATAGTTCATCTCGAAAGGAGACATCCCAGTCACCTTGTGAGGCCTATTGTTATAAGCAAACTCTACTAGTGGCAAATAACTATCCCAATCTGTTTATCTCTCAGACACATATGCCTGCAACATATCGTCTAGAATTTGGTTGACCCTCTCGGTTTGATCATCTGTCTCTCGATGATCACCACTACTCATTTTTAGTGACACTTTCAGTTTGTCAAATACAAACTTCTAGAAATGTCCTATAAATCTGACATCCCTATCTGAGACTATGGATGTAGGTAACCCATGCAATATGAAGACATACTGGATAAACAACTCCGCTACCTGTGGAGCTTCTATTATCTCGTGCTTAGGTATAAAATGAGCCATCTTGCTCAGTCTATCTACCACAACCAGGATTGTATCCCGCTTCCTTTGGGTCTGCGGTAACCCCACTATGAAGTCCATGGATATACTATCCCAATTATGATCCGAAACTTGTAAAGGATGTAAAAGACTTGGTGTCTTTACCCTTTCTGCTTTCTTGACTTGGCACATAAAGCATTGTTGGACATAATTATGGATATCTCCGGCTAATCCAGGCCACCAAAATGTTCTTCTAATAAGCTGTATTGTCTTGTCAACACCAAGATGTCTTGCGCAAGGAACATCATGGTTATCATGCATGGTTTTCTTTCGCAAATCCCAGGAATATAGTATACAAACATTTCCTTTCCGCTTCACTATTCCATTCTCCTGTGAGAAATTAGAATACGGAATGGTATGTTTGCTTTAGTAGAAGAAGAAACAGCTGGAACTGTCCTGTCTCCTAAAATAGAGTCATCACTAATAGCTCTAACTATCTGTAACAAATGTGGATCTTCCACCTGTGCTTCCTTAATTTCTTGAAGCAATGAGCTTTCTAAAACTGTAAAGCTCATTTGATACATTATACAAGATAATGCATCAGCTACTATATTTTCTTTGCCTCTTCTATACAAGATTTCCATGTGAAATTCTTGCATGAGCTCAACCCAATGAGCCTGTCGGCCTCGAAGATCTGGCTGACTACAAAAATACTTGAGTGTATGATGATCTGTGAATACCTTAAAGTCCGCATCATAAAGATAGTGTCTCCAAACTTTAAGTGCATGCACTACTGCATACAACTCTTGTTCACGCACCCTATCAAAAGCTATTGGCGTGCCATCTTGACTCAAGACTGCTCCTATGCCGCTAGCATCTGTTTCTAACTCAAATGGTTTTTGAGGATCCACCACTTTGAGTATAGGAGCCTCTGAAACAGCTTGTTTCAGGGTATCAAAACTCTCTTGCTGCTCTTGCTTCCATGCAAATAGAATTTTGCCTTGAAGCAAGTTCGTCATAGGTGTTGCTATTGACGAATATGAAGAGATGAATGATCATAACTGCCCCTCATCCTGAGGAGTAGGCCATGCTAAAATAATCGATACCTTCTTGGGATCCATCTGAACCCCATCGGTTGAAATCACATGCCCTAGATACTCTATCATCCGAAGAAACAACTATGTCTTCTCCAGATTTACATAAAGCTGATTTTCTTTTAAAATATTCAACACAAATCTTAAATGATTTTCATGCTCATGCACAGTCCCACTATACACTAGCAAATCATCCACAAAATCAACAACACACTTTCCTATGAAAGGTCGTAAGATATCATTCATTAACATCATAAATGTAGCTGGAGCATTTGTCAAACCAAAGGGCATGACCAAATACTCATAATCCAAAATGGTTCCTGAAAGCTGTCTTATGTACATCATGATCTTTTACTCTAATCTGATGATAGCCACTCTTTAAATCTATCTTACTAAACACAATGGCTCCACCTAGAGCATCCAAAAGATCATCAATCTGGGGCATGGGATATCTATGTTTAATAGTGATCTTATTGAGTGCTTGATAATCAACACACATCCTATAAGATCCATCCTTCTTCTTCACAAGAAGAACTGGTGTGGCAAAGGGTGAATAGCTAGGTCTAATCAACCCTTTTTGAAGATACTCATCCACAACCTTGCGAACTTCATTTTCCTCCTCCAAACTCATTCGAAATGGTGGTCGAGCGGTCGGACTCACTCCTAGTACCAATTCGATTCTATGCTCTATATTCCTGCAAGGAGGCAAACCTGATGGTAATTCCTTTAAAAACAACTCTTGGAATTCTGCTCTCACTTTGGCTGAAAGTGCTGGAGCATTCCAACTTGAGTCTCCATAACTGCATGAATCCATCTCAACATACGATAAATACATGAAATAAAGAAAATAGATATACTTACAATCAATTTTGAGCAACGTGGTAGCAGTCACCAATCGCGTCTCTTGGAGATCTGGTTCTCCACGAATCAGTAATCTCCTTCCCTCATGCTCAAACTAATATACATGCGAAGCAAAATCAATGACTGGTTTCTTCCTCGCATGCCATTTCTTACTAAGAACTATGTCAAATCGAGCTAATCTCGCTATCTCAAAGTCCAATTGTCCTCATAGGATTGGATTTGAATAGGAAGATCAACTACTTGTCTATCCCAAGTCTCAGTTCCCTTCCCGTCGGCTAGCTCTACGGTATAAGTATAATCTGACTGTACCGTATCTAAGCATAATCTCTTGACTAATCGGGAACTAATAACATTATGAGTCGAACCTCTGTCAAAGAGTACCTTGACAGGCTGTCCTGCCACGACTCCTCTCATGACAATAAGCTCAGTATCTGGAAACTGGTATCCTTTCTGTGCACAGGCAAAAGCACAACATCTGGCACAGTCGAAATCTTTTTAGTGACCATCATGGCCACTATGGGAGATGATAATGGAGATGGGGAATCCCAAAACTCATCCTCACTTCCACCCCCTGCCTGAGTTGGATTTATGACTATGGTGGCTGCTATCTTTTTCTTTTTAGGAAAATCCTTATACAAGTGTTGCCCTAAGCAACCATAGCATAAACCCTCTTTCATTGCCTTCTCTTTCTATTGAGGGGTAAGAATAGATCGGTTATATGCCCTCTCAGCCAGAGCATACACTTTTCTCTTTTCTCCTGAGACTGTCTGGATCATGTGCACCTGCTTAGCCTCCCTAGAAGGCTGTGCACTGACCGAACCAGGAGTCAAAGTATGGAAAGGTTGGCTAACCCTAGTCCATGGGGATCTCTGGCTCTGGGAACTTGTGCTCCTGTGGCCATCCTCATAAACCAAGGCCATCTCTGTGGCCTGTGCCAAAGACTGGCACAGTTCCTTTCTCACTAAAGGTCGGATAGTTTCTCTGAGTCCCAAAACAAACTTGTGGACTTGAAGAAATTCTAGAATGGTATCAGGTACTTTAGGAAGTACCTCTCTATACCTATCTCCGTATTCCTCAATTGATTGATTCTTCTGATTGATGAAGAACCAGGTGTCTAGTGCTCTAGACCTTTCATCAGGGTACAAAATTGTTATAAAATAGGATTTTAAATTGATCCTATGTCGTGGGCTCCTTCTTATCCTCCTCTATCTTATGCCACCACCTATGTGTGACATCCATAAGGTTATAAGTAGCCTGCTGAATCTTGTGCCTATCATCAGTGATATGACATAGGCAGAAGCACTGTTCCCACTTGCTGAGCCACTGCTCAACTGCGTCAGCAGTCCTAGCGCTAGTTAAGCCATGATATCTTGGCAGCTTAAGATCTTTAAGCTGCCATCTAGCTTCTCTAACTAAGACGCTATCTCTAGGGACTTCTGAAGTTTGATGCTCATGTGGAGTATCTACCTCCATCTCTTGCAAATCCGAATTGAGCAACTCTTCTTCTTTCTTGGAACCACACACGTGTTCCAAGATATCCTGAAGAGAACTCTCTAAGAATGAAATTCTATTATTCATGGCTTGAATTGAATCAACTCGAGGTTCTGGCATAAGGGTATCTGTCCTAGCAGGTGATGATGGTTCGGGTTCCATGCTAGGACTAAAGACAAGTAACTTTTCTTTTGGTTTTCTCTCTTTTCTCTTTTTTTTTTAATACACTAATCAATCGTAAATACTAGTGGCAAGCAGAAAAAAAAACAAATCAAAGCCTTTGCTTAACATAAAAAGACAAAAGAAAGAAACTTTAATATGTTTCCTAAACTTCAATGCACATGCATGCTAATATTTTAGAAATTTCGGCAGCCTAACGGCGTCACTTTAAAATCCAAAATGATTTCGAAAAGCGTCAAGCATTCAACAAAATCAAATCATAAGTGCCGACATGCATGATCTATTTTGTCTTCTCAACGAACACCTGCAATTCAAAACTTTTCCAAGTATATTGTTGGGCTCTACAAGCCCTCAATCAATTTTTCTTTTTTTTCGATACCTGCCGATACTTACCACCTACAAGAAAAGCTCAAGCACCGAACATACATCTCTACTTACGCTCTATTTACATCATTCTACGTGTAATACAAGAATACTTCTAATATGCACAATCAGCAGAATAATCAACCAAATATTGACTAAATACTTATCTCATATTTCTTTTGATATTCGTGAAGCATCCAATTGAAGAGTAAAGAGTAGAATATCCACAGATGTCCAAAAGATAGACCTCCAACAAAATGAAAAATGTACCTTGATATAGACTTATGATTATCTACACAACCAGCATAGTCAGAATCTATGTAACGAATAATGGATGCTTTCACTCTACCTAAGCATAGACACTTGTCCTTAGTGCCACTTAGATATCTTAAAATCATCTTGACCACTTCCTAATGTTTCTTGCCAGGATTAGACATATATCTACTCACAACTCCCACTGCAAATGCAATGTCTGGTGTCATAGCTACCATAGCATACATGAGACTACCAACAACAGACTCATAGGGAATTTCGATCATGAATTCCTTTTCCTCATCTGATTTGGGGCAATCATCCTTGCTCAATTTCATATATGTGGGTAAAGGTGTACTCAATGCCTTTCCACCGTGCATATTGAACCTATGAAGTACTTTGGATCTACTCACTTTGAGACAAGTATATGCATCTTTTACTCCTATCATGAGTAATGCGCATGCGAAGAATATGTTTGACATCCCTCAAATCCTTCATATCAAATGTTTGAATCAACTTCTTTTTGAGAATTGACAAGTCATAAGAGGACTTCCCACAATCAACATATCATTGACATAAAATATCAAGCATATCAAGCTGCCATCTAAGCATCTCTTTGTTTAGAGACAATGATCCTCATTGCTCCGAGAATAGCCTTGAGACTTCATAAAAGCATCAAAATTTTGGTACCATTCCCTAGGGGACTGTTTAAGTCCATACAAGCTCTTTTTGACCTTATAAACTAGAATTTCCTTGCCAAGAACTACATAACCCTTTGGTTGTTCCATATAGATCTCATCTGTAAGATTTCCATGCAAGAAATTAGTTTTCACATCCATTTGGACTAGCTCTAAGACCTCCATTGCAACGAATCCAAGCAACATGTGTAGGGTAGTCATCTTGACCACTAGAGAGAAGATTTCCTCGAAATCAATACCATGTTCTTGCTTAAAACCCTTTTGCAACAAGTCATGCTTTATACTTTGGAGAAGCACTATCTGATGTGAATTTCAGCTTACATACATATTTACATGGTAAAGCTTTCCTGCCCTTTGGCAAAGGTACGAAATCCCACGTACCATTCTTGTGAATATAATCCAACTCACTCTTCATGGCATGCTCCCACTTGACATGATCCTCTATCTGCATAGCCTCTTTGTAGCAAGAAGGCTCACCGGAATATTCTCTTAGCATAACGAAATCTAAACTTGGAACATATCTACAAGGTGGATGTGAGACACGTGTAGAGCATCTCAATGGTTGTTGAACAAGAACATGTGTAGAGATTGATCTGATCGGACATTCTCTTGAACATCTCTATGTGCAGCATTTTTATGCATGCTAACTGGAGGACTAGTATCCTCAAACACCACTCTTCTCACTTCAACCTCCTTAATGGGCTATCTATGCATCTTAGACTCATTGAAAATGACATGACTACTTTTGATAACTGATGGTGTTTCAAGATCCCATAAGCGATATCCAAATTGTCCTTCTCGACCATATCCAAGAAAAATGCATTTGTTTGACTTATGGTCCAACTCTTTCTAAGATTCTTGGGTATATGAACATATGCTTCACACCCAAAAACTCAAAGATGATCATAATATGGTGGCTTCCCTGTCCATAAGTCTTGTCCCACTTTCAGACCTTTGGTAGTACTAGGTGAAAGGTTAATCACATGAATTGCATTCAATACTGTGTCTGCCCAAAAGCCTTGTGAAAGTTTTGCATTATGCAACATAGAAGTTACTCTATTTGAATAGTTCTATTCATCCTTTCAGCTACACCATTCTATACTAGGGTATAAGGAGCTGTAAACTCTTTATGAATCCCTCTAGACTAACAAAAAAGGATGAATTCATGTGAGGTATACTCACCCCCATTATCTGAACGTGAAGCCTTAAGCTTAGTTCCTTTTTCAGTCTCAACTGAAGCAAGCCATTTTTTGAAAGTAGGGAATACATCATCCTTTGATTTGATAGGATATACCCAAAATTTTCTAGTAGCATCATCTATGAAGGTGACAAGGTAAAGAGAACCACCTAAGGACCTAGTGGGCATAGGACCACACACATCTGTATGAACGAGATCTAAATGCTGAATTGAAGAGTTAGTGTGCGTTCTACGCACATTTCTAGTTGGCTTTCCATATTGACAATGCTCACAAAATGAAAAATCAGAGAAAGATAATAGAGGTAAGTAGCTAGAACAAGAAAGATTTTCCATTCCACTATGAGATATATGGCCCAAACAAGACAGACCCTTGTTGTAGTGGTTGTTCCATGTAGTGTGTGGAGAGATAGTGTCCATCATGTATCCACAAGAGTGGTCCATCTCCCAATTGTAGCTTGGGCAGTTGTCTAGTTTGTCATTTTGTCATTGCTACCTTTGTATGGACTTCTTCCTTGTATTCTAGCTTGATGGTATCTTTGTGAGCTTTCAAACATTGTGAGCTACTCAAAAGAGGTTGTCAATGTTGATTATGAGCAACTCTCATGGTGGATTGCTTCCTGGCTCTTGTTGTTGTCATCGTCATGTCCTCTCGTTCTTCCAAAGATGGCTTCCCTAGTTTCCATACCAAGTACTCGGGACCCATAATGACTGATGGGTAAGTGCATTAGTGCATGGGTTGGAAGAAGAATGTGCCTTGTGCACGGCCTTGTAATGTAGCCCTATGCATGCATACTTGGGAAATGCATTGAAGAATTATGGTGCAAGATGTTGGGTCTTGAGCTAAGTGCTCAAGGGTATGCCGATGAAGAGGTTTCCTAATCGATCATGGTTATGTTGTTGTTGAAGCATACAATTTTTACCATGGTGAAAGTTCCGTCGATCTTCAACTCTTTGTGTTGTACTTCCATCATGATGATTGACCATCAGCTTGTCTTCTGTTGTTGATGGATGTCCTTGTTGAGGGTTCGCATTGGGGATTCTTCAAACACAAGATCCCCTTCTTTCTCTCGTCTTCTTCCTCTCCCCCTTTTTTTTTAAACAATGGAGTAAAACAAGAAAAAAGGTGTTACCATCAATAAAATATTGTACATATGTCAGATGTGTCGCATATGCCTGGGATCCTCAATTGTGTCTATGCACGGCCATGTAATGTGGCCCTATATTAATGCATATTTTGGAAATGCATGACCTGAATGGTGCAAAAGACAAGGTTATGCCAAAGGCACATGGTTGTTGCACGTCAAGGCTTTCAATGTTGCTGGTGGATGTTGATGCAGTCTTTGTTGGTGGTAGCCAGTGGATCTTGAAACGATGTAGTCCTTCTTGTAGGGATCCATTTCAAGATAGTATTTGGCCCTATAGACATAAGCTCTGCCCTCTTTATCTTTGGGTGGTTTTTGAATTTTGGTATCTAGTGTGGTTGGCTCTTTGGCTCTGTGGAAGCTATTGGTACTTTTGGCTTCCACACCCATACCCTTTTTGGTTGTCTTTTTATTACCGGTGAGGAGATGAATATATCTTCTTTTGGTCTCAATACATCGTTTCGACTCTTGCTTCTCCATGGTTTCTTTGCTGAGATTTTTCTCGTGAAGGAGATCATATTGTTTTGTGCATGTAAGAGTGCCTTGGGTACCCACATTTGCAATCGCCCTTGTTGAGCTGCAGCTAATTTCTTTGGCACCCACATTTGTATGTTATTATGGTCGACCTTCATCGACTGCTTTGGTACCCAAATCTATCGGAGACCTTGGGACTGAGCTTGTCCTCGCTTAGTGCTTCTTTTAACATGGTTAGCTTGCTTCAATGGGAATGGTTGTGGCAAAGCTGGTGGTTGTTCTCCTTTTCGTACCCACATCTGCTTCATGCCCTGAGCTTCTTTCTTCTTGAATTCTGTCTGTCTAGTTGAGATAGCAGATGTCTTTTTTGCTTGCCTCTTTGGTCGAGTTATGCTTGCATTAGTCTGTGAAGAAGAAGAGAGGTTTGCGGGCCTTTGAGCATGTGCTTCCATGATTGAGTCCTTTTGGTTCGTAGGGCTATTGACCCACACAACCTTTTCTTTGGGAAGATTAGTTTCAGAAGAACTAAGAGAATGTGTGACCTCTAGATTTGTGAGCATGCAATTGTCTAATTCTAATGTAATGCATTGTTCTTGTACCCAAACTTGAAGAAGTTGACTTCTTAGGTTCAAGTTGATTGGATGGTCGTAAATCCAATCTTGACCGAAGACAAGTGGCTCTGTAAGGTCCTCATCGTGACACACTAGCATTTTGACTTTTATTGGAACATCTTGAAGGTAGATGGTAAGTTCCACCTCGCCCAAACAAGGGGTTTCCACACCTCCCAAACCTATGAGATAGGCCTCTATGGGCTTGATCTTCAATTGCAGGTCTTGGCAGTATGAAAGTCTAACTGCACTAGTTGCTGCTCCTGAGTCAATTAATGCTCTCACAGTCCTTACATTCTTCCCTTGTCCTACCGCGATGTTCACAAAGGGATGTCGATCAATTATTTGAGAAGCAATTGCACTTGATGTTTGACACATGGTCATGTGGTGTCCTGGGGCCTCAAGATTGATATCTAGGCCGAGCCGTCTTAACTTATTTCTCCTAATGCATTCTCTAGCCTCTGCCTGTGCTTCTTCTCTAACCCTTAACTCTTCTTCTTTTTGCTTCTTAGCAGTGTTGAGTCTCATTAGCATGTCCTCTGTAAGAGGTTCTTGATACTGGTTGACTCGACATCCACTGATATAGTTTGGCAGGATAACACCTGCTAGTGTGGCCAAGTGAACTCCACCGCTAGTGGAAATTCTATTAATGATCATGGGTCCATATCCTCTTTTTTCCAATTTATGGGCATGTTGCTTTAATGTATAAACCAACACAAGGTCTCCCTCTTTCAAGACTTTATCTTTGATATGTGCATCGAAGTATGCCTTTTACCATTTCTTTGCAGCATAGATGCCTGCCACCGCTTGTAGCCTTGTCTCACCTAAGCATTCTAGATCAAAGATCCTAGAGGATAACTCGTGTCCATTCTGCTCATGCTCTTGTGCTACTTTTAAAGTTGGGATTAGGAAGACCAATGGTAGCATAGCATTTTGTCCAAAAACCATCTGAAATGGGGTGGCATTGAGTACCATTTTGTAGTCAACTCGGTAAGCCCAAATAGCATGATGAAGTTGTTTATCCCAATCAGATCGCTTACTATTTACCAATTTTCTCAATACATTACATAGGATCTTGTTTGTGCTCTCAGCTTGTCTGTTAGCTTGTGGATGATAGGGGGCAGACTTCTTATGTATCACCAAGAATTCTTGGAGAAGATTTTCAATGACTTCATTCAAGAAGTGTGTACCTCTATCACTTACTAACTCTATTGGTAATCCATATCTCGTGAACACATTCTCAAATAAGAACTTTGCCGTTGTTTGAGCATCATTCTTCGTTGTGGCTTTGACTTCTACCCACTTTGTAAGGTAGTCAGTGGCTACAATAATGTACTCTGCATGGGAGTTTCTAGCCGAGGGGTTGATAGGACCTACAAAGTCTATACCCCATTTCGAAAAAGCACATCCTCCCATCATTGGCCTCAAAGGTATCTCATCTTTTCTAATTGGGTACTCGGCACGTTGGCATGTGTCACATTTCTTCACATAGGTATGTGCATCCATATGAAGAGTGGGCCACCAAAGTCCTGAGAATAGAATAGTCTTAATTACTCGGTCAGGACCAAAATGTCCGCCTGCAACACTGCTATGGGCAGTTTCTAAGATTTTCAAATAGTCTGATTTGTGAACGCACAATCTTAAGTAAACATCTTTGCCTCTTTGGTGTAGGTTATCTCCTATGAGGGCATAGTCTTGAGCTTCTTGCTTCATTTCCTTGTTAGACTAGCCTCATTGGGTAATGTTCCCGATCTCATGAATTCTACCAATGGAGCACTCCAATCTAGAATTAACGACACGTAATAGAGGGTGGCATGCTCCACTAGGGGTCTCTCTTTGCACGTTGGACAATTCTTAATCCACTCATGAATTTCTTTGTCCATGCTAGGCCAGTACACTCCTAAACATTTTAAATTCTGCAATGTTCGCTATTTAGAATAGTGATTTCCTAGAAATCCCTCATGGGCTTGTTGCAACCAACTACTATGTTCATCATCCTCGACACAACAGGCTAGAACGCCTTCCGTATCTTGCTTATACATGCTTCCTGCCAATATTTGATATTTTTGCGATTTTACAATTTCATCTTTGTTTGTTTTTACATTCTTATTTGCGATTGCGAAGGTTAGGACAGGTACTAATTTATTTGCCCATTTAGGAACAACTTCTAGATTGAATATATAAGCATTGGGCAATTCGTCAGGCACTCCTTGCGGTGGCTCGCCTGAAGTGATGCGAGAAAGGTGATCCGCTCTGAGGTGGGTCTTACCTTTCTTAACAACCACTTCAAAGTCATATTCCATTAGTAAGAGGAACCATCTTACTAAGCGTCCTGTATTGCAAGTTCTATTGACCAAATATAATAAAGCTTCATGATCAGTGAAAAACTTAAACGTGTTGGCCTGTAAGTAATGTCTAAACTTCTTCACAGCAAATACCATGCCTAAACCTTCTCGTTCGGTTGTGGTGTAGTTTTGTTCAGCAGGGTTCAATTGCCTACTAGCATAGGCTATAGGCAAATCTAAATTCCCTTCACATGTTGGTTGTGACAACACACATCCTATTGCATAATTGGATGCATCTACATGGACATGGAATGGTTTAGTCCAATTAGGAGTAGTCAATATTGGGGTTGTGCACAAGCGTCTCTTCAGCTCATTGAAGGACTTCTCTCATTCGTCATTCCACTCAAATTTTGTCAACAATGCATAAAGAGTTTTAGCTATGATTGCATACATGTGGATGAACGGACGATAATATCCACAATGGCCCATAAAGGCTTGGACCTCTTTAACATTCCTTGGTCTCGGCAACTCCGCTATGGCTTTTACTTTGTCCTCATCTGTTGATATTCCGTTCTTGGAAACAATATGACCTGAGATTTTACCTTGACGTACCATGAACACACACTTCTCTAGGTTCAGACACACTCGATATTCTCTACACTTGTTGAAGATCTGTCTGAGCTCAGGGATGTGGTATCTTCTTTGTTGGGAATGAGGACATAAATTGTCCACATATACTTCTAAGCTCTTTCACAAGAACTCTTTGAAGACATGACACATAAGCCTTTGGAATGTTGGAGGTGCATTGGTGAGCCCAAAGGGCATCACACAAAATGCAAAGACTCCCCACTCTGTGGCAAAGGCCGTTTTGTGTTGATCTTCTGGGGCAATGGATACTTCGTTGTGGCCTGAAAACCCATCAAGGAAGCTATAAACTTCCTTGCCTGCAACACGCTCCAATAAATGTTCAGTGATTGGAAGTGGATAGCTATCTCTAATCGTAGCGGCATTAACTTTTTTAAGGTTAATACACACACGTAACTTTCCATTCTTCTTGGGCACCACTACAATGGGGGACACCCATTCAGTATGCTCAACCTCATATATAAATCCAGCTTCAATCAGCCTATCGATTTCTTCTTTTATTTTAGCTGCATAGGTGTCATTATATGTGTAGGGCTTCTATTTGGTGGGATTGGTGTCTCCTATCATGGGGATCGTATGAGAACAAATTTTTGGATCTACTCCCTTCAAGTCTCTATAGTGCCATGCAAACACGTCCCTATATTCCTTTAATAAATCTACCAACTCTACTTCCTCTTCTTTACTTAGGTCATCTCCTATGTATGTACATCGTTCTTCATTCTCTTCAATAGTGACAACAATTTTCTTGGTCTTTTCTTTGTTGTCATATGCTTCTCCTGTAATGGCCTCTCTCTTAGGCATTTGTACCAAAATTTTTCGGTCGTCAACTTCGTATTTCTTGAAATTCTCTGCTACTTCGAACAATAATTCCTTCTCTTCTTGTTTCACTACTTGTCTTTTCTTTTTCTTTTGACCTCCTTCACTTCCCTCCTTTGAATTTATAGTGTTAGTGCTTGTGAGAGGTTCTTCTTCAGGTTGGTTAAGTACTCCTACATCTTCTAGATAGTGCTCCTCTGAAATAAAGAAACTATCCATTACAGTGGACTCTAGATCATCGTCATTTTCTTCTTCTTCTATGATATCACTAGGGCCACATTCTTCCAACAAGGGCCGACACATGAACACTGAAATATCATAACCCTCCTTATCACAATGAGGTGTCCATTGTTCTTCATTGACAACAATGTCCATGGTGGCCAAGATTTTTGCCCAACCATGAGGCTCATATTCCTCGTCCGAAAAGATCATCGGCATATAGGCTGGGTCTCTAACTAGTCTATCTCCTTGAGAAGTTCCTTTTTCTCTTGCTTTTAAGCGTTTTTCCTCTTCCTTTGGGACCTTGCACATCCATAAATGAGTATCTTCATGCGTCCACGAGCTATCAAATGAACTTTTAGAATGCACAGAGATTGAATCTTCTTGCTCCTTGTGGATAGGATTCCACTGTAGGGGTGGTACATCTCTAAAGGTGTAATCCTTCAAATTGACCTTGGTCGTGACCCCTAAGCATTGCAAGTATAAGGAATTGGTTCCCCAATCTTGTACAGCTTGCAGTCATCGTAGGAAGGGTCTTCCTAGGATCATTTCATAGGTATTAGTTTTACCAAATTCACATATAGCAAAGGTGTGCTCAAACTCTACATCACAAGTGGTTAGAGTTATCCCTTCTAGCAATCCTTGAGGTCTTTCCACATGGCTATCAGCCATCTGAAGCTTCATTCTAGTAGGTCTTAATGCAGGTTTACCCCATTGCTTCCACAAGGAGGTGGTTGCAATAGCAACCCCAGCACTTGAATATATGATTGCTTTGGTTGTGTAACCTTGGTAGGTGATCGGAAGATAAGTATTACCTTCCTCACCTTCTCTCATGTCCCCTATTTTTTCTAGAGGTATCTCTGAAACTTCCTGCTTAGAGCCTGCTTTGGGCATATTGGAATCAAGTTCTGGAGCCTCATCTTTCACATGATTCCATAGCTCAGGTTTTGCTTTGAGCAGCTCTTCTACAGTGAGATGACACTGAACCTTAGTGTTCTTCACGACGTCAGTGTTTCTTGGAACCACTGAGTCTTCATTTCTTACCAATATTGTGGGAACTCTGATCTGAAGAGATTCAGATTCCCATGGGCCTGTGAACTGTGGCAACTCTTGTATAGAATTGGATTCAAATTCTGAACTTTCTTCTCCTCGTTGCTCTACTTGGTCTCCATAAAGAGATGGAATGTCTTGTGGAAATTGTTGATGAAGGTCATCACAGGATGGGAAACATCCTTCTCCTTGGCCCATTTCTCTTCTTGTATTTCCCACAAGAACTTTTGAGTGTGTTGTTGAATTGAAAGACGTTCTCCATCATTTATGGAGTCTGGAACATAGAATTTCTTTGGTCATGAGCTTTCTCTTTCAACAGTTGGTTGAGCCTCTAGAGGTAAAGAAACTTGTGGTTTATTTACCAACTACTCTAATCTATCTAGTAAGCCCTGGAAGTGAAAACCCGGTGTAATAGCATTTGTCTAATTGAACAATTGATTGGCCTTGAACATAGCTTGAGCTAGTTCCACCATTTTTATGCACATTTTTGTCCGTTCAATCTCTAAATCTGTTCTAGGGTAGCTCTTGTCTAGGTTTGCAGGTGTTGGCCCTTCTTGAAGCCGAGCTTGGTATGCCTTGAACATCATGTCCAAGTCTTCTAGGGTTGGATCTGCAAGGACAGATCCTGGTTGTGGTTTATTTACAGTGGTTGGTGGGTGGGGTTGAGGTTGGGGATGAGGTGGTGTGGATGGAGTTTTGACATGCGAGGGGCTTTGAGAGGCAATATCTTCTATTCTTGTTTTTGCATCTTTCAAGCTTTCTTCTAGTTTGGATAATTTTTTGGTCCACTTACAATTGGCTTTCTCCCTAGTATCCTTCCATGTTCTTGGTTTTTCTCTTACTAAGCTCTCCTAACTCAGTTGGCTCTGATTGTTGAGCTAGTTTAGCTTTTTGTGAGGCTTGTGCCCTAGTAACTGCATGTATTGGAGCCACATTATCGCTACTGGAACTTGAGTCCCCTACTAAGCCTACTACATTAACGGGTGTAACCTTTGGTGCAATAGAGGGATGTCCGGGACAATCTCTCAGGAGTTGTTCTTTGCCACACTCAAGACAAACGACTTGTATTGTGATGTTCTGCCCTCATGTCGGAGCTGGTGGGTAGGGTGATTGTTGTCCTGGTATAGGTTGAGATTGGCTATATCCTCCATGTTCATACATTCTAGTTGCTCCTCGTGGTCCTGGACATGGGTTATACCTAGGAACTTCTCCGCCTTCTTCTCTAGGAGGGTACCCGTATGGTCTACATTGGGGTGGTGCAAATAATCATGGCTATCTATTCATTGGATAGTTTTCGGTGTTGTAGTTGATGTACTTCTGCTCACTATAAGAGTGCATGTTAGGTTCCTGATTTGGTTGTCTATCGTAAGGGTAAGGTTGTGATAACCCTAATCCTTCTATGGTGCAGACATGAGATGGATGCTCTCCACCGCAACGTGTGCAACTTCCTAACATTGGCACTCTCAAGGAAGACTTTTGGTAGTTCCTTTTTCCTTGTACCCCTAATTTCTTCGCCACTAACGCTGCCACTTCCTCCACATAACTCGAACTAGAAGTCTCATTGCTCCTTGTATCCTCTGTTTTGGTAGGATCTTGTGTGATTTTGAGATCCTCGGCTAAGTTGTCTTCCAAATCTATGCACTCTTGAAGACACTCACTTAGAGTTTGCAATTGTTTTACGTACACTAAGATTCTCAACATTCCATTCGTTAGACCTTCTAAAAATAAGGATATCATTTTCTGCTGAGAAGGTCTCTCTGTCACAGGGCATCGGTCTACATATTGACTAAATCTTTGTGCTGCATTTTTTATTGTCTCATTAGGAGCTTGTTTGAAACTATGTAGTAAGGATGATGAATTGTGCTTGATCCCTCGCTTAGTGAATTCCCAAATAACTTCTTGGAAGAAATGTTCGATATGACCAAAGCAACTTGGATCCAAGGATTGAAACCAAGTTAAGGCTATTCCCGTGAGGGTTAGCCCAAAGGATTCATATTGCACGAAAAAGTCATCCACTTGCTCCACGCACAACACTTGCTTGAATTCTGCAATGTGGTCATAGGGCTCTCTTATGACATCCTAACGATTTCGCATACATTTGGCCAATTGGATTGGTCTTTGTCTTTTGCCTGGCTCTGGGGATCGAATTATGATGGGAATAGAGGGTTTTACTGGGTGTATTCCAGCTCCTACACCTTGGGATGGTTCTGCCCTAAGGTTGGTTCAATTTCTATTTCCCATTCCTTGGCTAGTTTGGTTGTGGGGGTTAATTCCTGGCATGGTGAATTGTACCTGTGGTCTGCCGGGTATACTACATTGTCTCATTTGTCATGACATCGCATTTTCCGTTCTTTGTTGGGTCTGGAATGGGTTTTGTGAGGTAGTTGCCTGATCTTGAGGAGGGAAAATTTGGCAGACCCATGTAGTATAATCTCGACCTATCTACTTCATCTATAGGCCAATATCTTCTTTGATTTTTGTCTAGGTATGTAACTCTAGACGCATTTTCCGGATCCCTTAACTCGTATAAAGTTTTTGGATTGATGCTTTCTCCTTGTGTCAATGAATCGGTTCGTAGGAGTAGGTCTTATCCATGTACTAAGTACACATCCATCAGATATTCATCTTGGGGTATCTTGTCCGCTTGCAATACTTGAGTCATTACTGACTTTCCCCTAGGGGTAGTCATTGTATCTCCACTGTTGGTTCTCCCAGAAGTTCCTTGTCCCTCTAACTCTCCTCTTTCATTAATCTGATCAGGGTTTTTGGTCACTACATATATCTGGCCCATCTTGTCCATGTAAACTCCACTTTCATACTTGACAGCTGGTTTTGGAACTATTTCAGATTCTATCATGTTTATCATTCTTGCTATTGATCTGTGTAGACCATCAAGGTAGATGGGTATTCCTTGCAAGTTAGTGGATATGTATTGAAGAGATATCCGATATTCCCCTTCCACTATAGACATAAAACCTTCCCTAGGTAGTGAACTATGCATGTCTTTAGAAGCCAAGAGTCTCTCCCAGTTAAATGACATTTTTGACTCACTTGTCTGTGAACTCAACACGTAGTGCTAACCACTGAGCAGTGAGTCCCCGACTTGGTTGTGTGATTGACACTAGCTTCGGATGATCTGGTACTTTATCTATCTCTTCCCAAGTGTCTACTTGATCTTAGGTTCATAAGCCTTGTCGACAAGTCCATTATTGTCCTTTGTATTGCTCCAAATCTTGTGGAACCCCTTGCTTCCTAGACCAACTTGAGGTTCAACTTCAAAATACTATATCTAATAATCCACGTATTATTTTTACGTAACCAATGGAAGTTTTGGTAGTACTCCCCACGAGCTTTCCAACAAACCCAAAATCACCGCAAACGGATTTTGTATGAGAAAGTTATGCTAGTTCAGGGTTCTTGGGTTTAAAACAGGGAAACAGGACCTCTCTAGGAGTACCTCAGGATAGGCGATACGATACCAGATTTTCACGACACGATACCACTATGGACAATACCACATTGGACGATACAATACCACCAAGGTGATACCAACTTCCACGATACGATACTACTATCTAGACGATACGATATTGAAACTGGTCACGTCACGATACCAGAATTTACATGATACGATACCTCTGCTTTGATGATACGATACCAAGGTGATAGGCGTTACGATACCAAAAATTTACACGATATGATACTGGAATTCTCACAGTATGATACTGCTTCTATGGATGATACGATACCACTTTTCTGGAGGATACGATACTTGAATAGGCACGATACGATACCGCTTGGTCAACGATATGATACCGTGACCGACACGATACGATACCAGGTGGACTGGGATATGATACCACCGGGGCGACCGCGGTCGTGATATCGGCACTTGACGATATGATACTAGAATGGTATTGTGATACCTCAAGTGGGCATGCACGATATGATACCTCGACAAGTATCGCTATACATGGGAATTCTGGTATCGCGATACCAAAACTCAAACGGACATGATACTTGGAGTTTTTGGAGTCCAAATTCAAAAAATGATATATGTACCTTATGTTCTCCTTGTCACTCCTATCAGCCTATAGATACAAAATCACCCTCCAAACTCACGATACCACCACCGCGATGCCAAACACAGGTCTTCTCACTCTGCGATACTGCCACTCAGATTTTTGATGTTTTAAGTGGATTTCAAGGCGATTTCTTCAACATTTCAGCTTTGAACACCCTCTGCGCTTGTTCCTCACAGTCGCAAGTGAAAAATGAGGTGAATGTACACTTGAAAATGAGAAAAAATAACAGAAGACGAAGATGGGAGAAGATGGTGATGATGATGAAGATGAAGAAGAAGAAAAACTCAGAAACTGAATTGAAAATGGTGATTTTTTAACCTTCCAACGTCGCTACTCTATGTCTTACCGTCACACACTCGTCCTCCAAGCTCTCTCCCCGGCAACGGGGCCAAATTTGGTGTCACTCTAGCATAATGGCAAGTACCAATGTGAGGAGCTCCACCTCATAAATGTCAATCCGCTGTGGAGGTGATCGCAATCCGGGTGGATGGGGTCCGGTCGTGGCACACACATGGTGTATGAAGCTAATGAATGTTGGAAGGTTTAAGGACATGAAAGTGAAATTAATGTTGAGTATGGAGAAGAGAGAGATGTTGAAATGATTATGGGAATAGGAATGTAGGAGTGCAAGTTAGATTTATGAACATGAATGATAAGAATGAAAGAGAACCATACATACGAATGAAATTTGGAAGGAAGAATGGTCCATTGAAGGAGCTTCTTAAACACTTCCTAATTCCAATCCATATGCATAGTCTTCTTTGGATGATATGTATGCATGACGAGAATAGATGGAACCCTTACACATAAACCAGTTTCGAAAGGAAGAATGGTCCAATATTGGAGCTTCTTATACACTTTCAGAAACTAATCAATATGTATGGGTATGTATGGATTATATGCATGCAAGTGAATTATGATGATAGAGTTTACTCACAAGCTCAAAGAAACATCCTCACTGGTTCAACGCAATACTGCGGAGCCTTCTCACACATAGAAGAAATAGAAGACATGTAAAAATACTTAAGAGACTGAGAGAGGAGACAAGAGACAAGTGACAAGTGACATGAATTAAAAGGATTTGAATTAAGTTACATGTAAAATATCGTCGTGGTACGTCATGCTAAGCAGTCTACTGATCAAAGGTGGTTCCGACCCTCAAACCATGACAGTTCAACCGAATGTCACATGTAAGAAGGTGATTTCCACTCCAATGACCCTATGTCTGTCTAGGCTCGTAACGTCTAACTAAAGAAGTCTAAGACTCATTAAAATCAGCTCTAACTCACTCACACGCTCCACCGAGGGTGAGTCAAGATAGAGATGCTGGTTTCAAGAGCCTATCCTAGATTGGAGTTCTAACTTAAATTTGAAACTAGGTTCTATACTCATACTAGCTCACCTTGGATCCTCACTCGCTCAACCGAGGGTGATCGTCTCAAGGAAACCGTAAGCTAGCATGAGCCCTATGGATGCCTAACAATGATGCTCTAGGAGTTTGGAGGGGGGTTTATATAGTTTTTTGAATGAATTTGGGCCCTTGGATCTAGAGAAATCAACTCTCAACTCTAGGATAACTACTTTCGATTACAACCATTTGATTAATCAAATCAATGGCTTGGAATTGATCTTTCTATCAAATCTAGTGTAAAGGAGTGAAATTTAGGCGCCCTCATTCTCCACCATTGGATCTGGGGATGATCTGGACCGTCGGATCAGTGCTGACATCAATTCGGATAAGATAAGCTACTATTTTGGAGAAAAGCTGCATTATTGATCTTTGATTGTCAAAAATATCTTCTTTTATGGAAAAACTCATGGATCCTCCTTGCTTTAAGCATAAGTGCATCTCCACCCTTGAATATGAGCTCATCTTGATCGTACAACATAGCTCAATCAACTTTCGCCATGTGGTGGCCCTTCAACCCTTCAATTTGCTTAAACTAGAAAACTGCGGTGATCCTGAAAACTGGACTTTGTACTCTTTGACCCTCCAAATAGGCTTTGATGAAGATGAAACTTTGTAGGACTATGTTTCCAAAGATCTCCTTCAGGAATATGCAGAAAAAAACTCCCATCTGAATCTCCCTTGTACAAGTTTGACTACATTTGGAAGCTTGCAAGGTGGCATTAAGGTGTCTAAGAAGCTCTGATAGCCTTGAAAATTTGTACAAATATGTAGCCATATATGATCTTTATACATGCCAAACCATATGGCTAACATAATTTTCTATACAAGAATTTGTAGGGTCAAACTAGAAAAATTACATTTTTACAAAATGAACATAGCATATCAATGTGCTACAAAATCCATTTTCAGCTGAAATTTGGGCTATAGACTGCCTTTGACAATCTTTACAAGTATATGGATTTTCATCTAATTTGGTGACAATGAAATTTTTGCCCTAATTTCCCAACTTTGACCAGCTTTGACCAGCTTTGACCAGCTTTGACCAGCTTTGACCGCTACCATGGACTTTCTTGATTTCTTTGAAACTTTGTATGTGAGCTTCCTTTGACATCCTTGATGCATCCTGGACTTCTCGGGGAATTCCGGCTACCTTCACCAAATATGTTTTTTGTAGGCCTTCACAAGTGAGAGAGGAGAGAAAATCTCGACGACATTCGCCCCCACTAAACCTGCGATTCCTCCGGAAGCGCCACTCTAGCATCTGTGAAAAAAAAAATGTTCCAGGCATCAAATTCTTTTATAGGCAACATAAGAAACATGGAAGGAAAATTGATTATATACATGAATAAGTAGGTAACGTGACATGAAGCAAAATTTGCATGAAAGAAAGAATTGAAACAAACAACATGAATATGCATGAACAAATAGGCAACATATATGCAAATGAACAAGCAACATTGGCAACAAGAAAGAAAAAAAACAAGCATCAATATGAAGTGGAAGTGGATGTATTGAGTCGTTTTAAGCATCAGTTCCTCTCATCTTGAAGAAAATTTTGTACCTTTTCATAAAGCAATCTACCTTAAATATGATTATAAACAAAGATTTAGGATTTTCAAGAGACATCTTTCATCTTTAGCTTATTTTAGATCAACTCCTTTCCTACATAAATATGAAAATGCTCTTTCTCTAATAACATGCAAGGAAATCCAACTAAACTCCACTAATGCATAAATCTACCTATATAGCCCGTGATTTATTCTACTATGCCTCTTTATCCTCCTTTGGCTTGCTTTTTTTTTTTTTTGTGTTTGATGATGATGATGATGATGATTCGGCAACTTTATGGTTACGATCACTTTTTTGGGGTGGAAGAAAGTGTAAACTTCCTGGTAACATGTAGTTTTCTTTTTTTTGATGACGGGGAAAAATTAAACCCCGATACAAGGTACAACCATTTTTGATGACGGAGAACAGTCGTTTAAACTCCGATGCAAGTGCTGTGAGATGGACTAAGGATGTAGAAACATGCAGTAGCAGGAGATAGGATTTCAACAATTATGCTTTTGATACAGGATACATATGCATGTTTATATATGAAAGTCTTGTCACCAAAATAAACCTCCAAATCTACATGCCCTATCTTTCCACAATCCTAGATTATAAACAATTTCTTGGTAGATAAGTTACTACTTAAGATAAAATTTTACACAAGTAGAGAAATCATCATTTGCCCTTTTTTGACTCAAGTGATGTGGATATGCAATGCAATGCAAAGACTGAAAAAAACATGCATGAAACAAGCATGGAAAAAAAATAGAATGAACTTGAAAAATTAATGATATTTTTATATTTTTTTTATTTTTTTCCCTTTTTTTATTTATATATATTTTTTATAACATGGATACTCCTGTTTATGAATCGGCCTCATTGTTGTCATCCTCTTCAATGTCCTCATCCAAAATGTACTCGTCATTATTACGCTTCTTGAATAACTTTATCCTTTTACCTGCAATGAAAGTTTTTAGTGCAACACCATTTAATTCACAAAGAGCATACGTACCATTGTTGTTGACTTTTGATACAATGTATGGCCCAAACCACCATTGAGTGAGCTTTTTGCGTGCATCATATTGAGAGTCAAATGTACTATCATAAATGAGCACCCAATCTCCTACTTCAATTGGCTTAGGATGCAATCGATGAGTTTTATCAAAATAATGCTTGTTCTTGATTCTAGATTCTCTTAATTTTTCAACGGCATCATCAAGTCTTAATTTACCTTGTTCTAACTGTTTAATGCGCAAACTCAAAAAATCATCAGTAGACATGTTTTCAGACCAAGGCAAATTTGACCATGCAGAAATATGAGACTGAATTGGAAACAATGGTTTTTGACAGTACATGAGTTCAGCGGGCATATATCCAGTAGTACGTGTGCACGTCATTCTATCTGCCCAAAGTGCAAAAGGTAAGAATCTAGGCCATTGTTTGATGTCACCATTACATGCTTTAGATATGGCTTTCACAATAGGTGGATGCCCTCTCTCTATTTTACCATTGGCCTCTGGATTATATGCAGTAGTAAGAGACAAACGAATACCGTGATGATCAAAGAACTCTTTAGCTTCTCTCGCATTTAACTCTCCACGATCGGCAACTACTTTCTCTATGTACCGAAAGCGACTTATGACATCTTCAAGCAAGAATTTGCAAACATTGTAAGTGGTCTTAGATCGTAGTGCACGTCCCTCTACATGATTAGTTAAGTCTTCTCTTGCAAGTACAATGTAACGCATTTTGTCGATACCTTTAGGCATAGTTACAAGATCTACTACCCACTTGTAGTGAATACAAGGTGGATAAGTAAGATGCAACGGATCTCTATGTTTGACTGATGAATGAAGTTGACAAGTAGAACATGTAGAAACATAGCTACTAATGTCAACATACATCCTAGGCCAATAATAGGTACTTCTAATTTTTTCATATGTTCCAAAAAATCCTTTATGACCGGCCCATAATGTCTCATGCATTTCCTTCATTACTTGCAATTGAAGACCTCGTTTTCCTAGGACTCGTTGTGGATTCTTAACCTTACCCTTAGCATGTCTCCAAAGATAACCATTACATAGGAAAAAGTTATAAGCTCGTTTCCTAATGTTACGGAATCTATTCGTAGTCCAGTTAGGTAATGGTTGTAGTGTACTCAGATACTTTCCTATGTCTCTCCATTCATTTTCGTACTCAGACTCATGAAATTGCTCATACTCATATATATGTGGAACATAGTCAATTAAGTTCACATTCTTTATTAGATCACTTTCAAGATCATCATCAAATCTAGCTCTCGATAACATATCAGCAACTGAGTTTGACTTACCTGAAATATGAACTAACTCAGGATTTATGAACTTAATATATGAGATCCATCTAAGCATGGCTATATCAGGAGATGAACAATTGGCTATCATTCCAATGAGAGGCAAACAATCAGTCTCAACTTTGACATTTGCACCAATGAAATATTCTTTGTCTATTTTCAAAGCTGTTACCATACCCCATAGTTCTCGTTTGATCTGTGGATATTTTCGTTGTGTTTCATGTAGAATTTTGGCACCAAACCTAATTGCATATCTATTCCCTTCACTATCATCTTGACTGATGACCCAACCTATACCAATAGGACTAGTATCAACAGTCAATATAATAGGTTTGTTAGCAGAATAGTCTACACGCTTAAGGATGGGAGCTTCAAGCAATAATTTCTTCAATTTACGCATAGCTTGAGTGTGTTTGTCAGTCCAAATAAATTTTCGTTTCTTCCTCAACAAGTCATAAAGACAATCAGCAACATGAGCAAAGTGTGGGATCCAAATAACATAAAAGATACAAGCACCAAGAAATCTACGTACCTCACTCACGTTGTTACATGTTTCAGAAATCTTGCTAATGGCATCAACTTTTTGTGGGTATGGCTTTCGACCATAATGGCCACATAAATGTCCAACAATAAGCACCTCGTTGACACCAAAAACAGATTTCTCTATGGAAAATGTGAGACCTACCTCTTCAAATCGTTGAAATATTCTTTCACAATCAGAGATATGGTCAAGAACAAATTTACGACATCCAGATGAATCTACAGTAATGTCCTTTACACGTTCCTCACTCCCTTTAATTGGAATATCATCAATGAATGGCATAGTTATATGAGGGATAAAATCATGTAAGACCATATTCATAGCACTCATCATATGAGCCACAGAATTAGTCGCTCCTTGAGGTAAAGTACACATTCGCACTAAGCCTAAAGGAGTTTTCATTGTGGTTATGTCACGACTGTCAATTGCTAACTGGAATTGGTCATATCCAGAATATAAATCACCCATTGAATAGATAGAATGTCCTGAAAATGATTCAGCAAACTCATCTACAATGGGTCTTGTTCCTACATTCCTTATGGTGACTTTATTGACGGGTTGGAGATCTTGAATAAAACGTAGTTTCCCATTCTTTTTAGGCATAGTGAACCATCTGTTTGAGTAAGGTGCAAAAGATGGCTCTAAAATTCTCATGTTTATCTTCTCCTTAAGTAGTTTCATTAGCTCAGGTAAGTGAGCCTTTGGAACAGGTATAGGACGAAGATTCCATGGAATATGTGGAATAGTAAAGATTATCATGGGTGCAACTAGCTTAGGATCTACACAACCAATCTCATGAGGATACATAGTAAAGGTTTTTCCATGGCTACGTATGACTCTCTCAAATTTATCTCTCTCTACTGGCAAAAGAAAGTCATCATCTCTACCAATTTTCACCTGTTTGATTGTCTCACCCGTGAATGTATGTCCTATGTTTTTCTTATCCCGAAGAATTGGATCATTTTTCACATCAATAATTTTTTCATTACTTCCTTGAGGTAATGGTTGAGCTATGGATTTGATTTTTTTGTCTGCAGTTTTGTACTTTGTTTCAACTAAGGCATCATGTGTTTGGTTAAATTTTGAGCACTTGTCAACATTGAGAGCATACTCTTGGATTAGAGCATACTCATCAAGGGAAGAAAGAAGAATAATATGGGAATTAGAATTTTGTTGAAGACATAACTCTAACTCCTGAAGAGTAGAGAAACAATGAGATGTTTCAATCACATGCTCAATGTTCTCATCATGTTCCATGATTTTATTGTTTTTATAATTTTTTTGGCTTTTTTGGATAAAAGACTTGGACAATTGACTCTTATGAAGAAAATCTAATCTAGAATGTGGAAAACAAAGTGACAAACTATTGTACATGTTGGTTGGATGCGAGATGTCAAACCAATATCCACTGTTGTCCCGCTCAACAATGGATTCTATCCGAAATTTTGATCATATGTAGCTCCAAACATGAATCGAGGTGCACAATCACTACAAGCATGCTCATGACCCTGAGTAACAATAGGTTTCTTTCTAATTGACAATCGATTCCTAGGATGATTCACTCCTACTGTCATGACTTGAAGTGATTGCATTCCATCCTTAGACTTAAATCTAGCATAGGTAGAACCATCATCCATGGCTTTAGTTTCCATACGACTCTCACAAATAAAGGGTTGACCTAAGAGAACTTCATAGGAGCAATTATCTTGAATAAAAAAGTGAAACTCTTCTGTGATTCCTCCTATGGATATGGGCACACTAGCACAAGCTCCATACAGGGTACCTACACCATTATCTGCAGTTCTCATACGCCATCCACAATCTTTATCTATGGGCCATCGAAACTTATCATAGACTTCTCTTGAAATCACATTGATTTCAGAGCTGGAATCTACTAATGCATTTACAGTGATAGTGTTCTTATCATTTCCTATTTTAACATGCATCTCTGATGTACCTCTAGACCAAAATGTTCTTTTAAAGTGACTTTCAAGATTGTTTTCATGATTTTCATGGTCAGGTTGAATAGGTCCTAAGAAATTTTTATTAACATTTACTTCATCATCATCAAAATCCTCTTCATCAGATTCATCAAAGTTTAAGGCTTCATTCATAGCTTGATCTTGATCTAGAGAATCTTGCATCTCAATATCTAGATTAAGCGGAAACCTCTTCCTTTTAATTAGGCCGATAAAGTTATCTTAAAAAACAGGCTTTGCAATAGAGAAAACTTGTTCTAAAGACATAGTCACTTGACTCTTAAGCAAAATGTCATCTAAAATCTCCATAGGATCTATTTTTCTCTCAATTTTTGAAATCAAGATGGCTTTAGGTTTTCTCTTTGGTTTCTTTTTTTTTTGCTCAGGTTCTTGTTTTTGTTCATGTTCTCGTGTTTGGTCTTTAGTTTGTTTTGACTGTTCTTGTTTATCTAAAGGCTTTGGTTCTGTTTTTCTTTGCTTTGTCTTCTTCCCTTTTTGTTTCTCCTCTTTTTTTTGTTCATTGGGTTCTGATTCTTGTTTTTAATCTTTGGATTGTGATGTTTCTCCTTGCTCTATGATTGTTTCTATTCCCTCTGAGGTTTGTTTTCGAGTCACTCTTCTTTCACTAGGCTCAGCTTCATCTCTTTTTCGTTTTTCTTCTACATTGGATATGTGAGAAATAAGAGATTGATCTTCTATCGGTGACTCCCAAGCCGTTATTCTCCTAATCTCATCCCGTGCTCTTACTAAAGCCTCTATGGAAAAATCACCTTCCTTTGTGGGTTTACTTGATTCTACTTGTTGTTCATCAAGAGCTTCTAGTTTCACTCCTCTAGTTCCTACGTCCATTATGGTTATATTTTCATAATGTTTTTTCATTCCTCCCTTACCATAATTTCCTTGCAAAGGTAGCCTAGATTGATAGTCACAGATTTTCTTGTCTATGTCTGTTACTAGTCGTTGCTCCTTAGCAGCCTTCAATAATTCACAATCTCTCAAAAAGTGCTCTAACGAATCACACCAAGGACACCTACGAGGGCCACGCACAAAACCATTTTGATTTTGAGGATTTTGATTAACTTGTGGTGGGAGATTTTTTAATTAAGGATTTTGTTGATAAGGTATTGCTTGAACAGGATAATAAGGATTTTGAAAATGCAATTGATGTATTTGAGGAGCTTGGGGAGCAACATGTGGTACTTGAGGTGCAAGAGGAGCTTCCATATTATACGGTTGATGATTTTGAAAATTTTGATTTTGAGGATTTTGAAAAGCTATTTGAGAAGCTTGAGGATGCATGTTTTGATACATTTGAGGATTTTGCACATGAGGATGAGGATTTTGCATTGAAGGATTATGCATTGGAGGAACTTGATATGCTTGAGTAGGAGCTACTTGTGGATTTTGATTGGTAGCTATAACATGTTGATTAGGCTCTTGAAAAGTCATTGGGTTCATTTGATTTTGGAAAGTTTTGGTGTAATTAGATTGTAAAGCATCTATAGTCTTGGCCATATTGGATTGTGTAGCAATAAGACTTTCCATTTGCTTAGTGAGAATATCCACTTGAGATTGTTGAACTACACTTTTATTTGGCTCTACTTTAAAACCTTGATTAGGCTCCATCATTTGAGGAATAGGAGTAGAGTAAAAAAGCATAGCATGGGATTGTTCTCTAACTTGCTCCTTAGTTTGTGGAAGGCTAGCTTGAGGAAGACTAGTTTGCTCATAAAGCATGGATTGTCTTTGATGTCTATGGGCTACAGCCTCTACTACTTTACGCACTTTTTGCCAATTGTCAGTAAGACCATAGCGCTTATCTGGTTCTTCTAATCGCCGTTCAACTTCCCTACGAGTTTCAGGATGAAGAAGCTTAAGAAAATTGATCACAAGATCAGGTTCCAAAGTTATCTTATCCTCATCAGGAAGTTGTTCATAGCGTCTAATATACTCATTTTGTAAGTGAGTAATAGAGCTACTAGGCTTTGGAGAATTGACCCATCGTAAGAATCCATCTCGATTATGTTGGCTATAATCTTCAAGATAGAATTCTTTGAGCATCTCCTTTCTAAAATCACTCCAAGGAAGACTATCATATTGAGTGACACGGTTTATGATAGAGCTATCAACAATTCGTTCAAAGAATGATATCAAAAGATCTTCGTGAAGACCAAAAATCATAGCTTGCAATTCAAACAAATCTAAGTAGCTTGTGATGTTGATGCCATTGAATTTTCCCTTCTCTCTCAACATAGAAGAGACTATTCTTTGGCCTTGTTTCTCAACAATAAGGGATTTGAATCCTTCCTCCATCTTATGTGAATAAGCAAGTGATGCACGATGCTCTAGATCTCTCACAAATGCGTTTACTTCACGACGAAGATGTGCATGATACTGTGAGAAATCCAATGCAACACTCAAGACTGATGATGATGATATGATGAGGATGAAAAATATGAAACAAAGGATATGGATCACAACCTCCCAACAAGATCAGAAGCAAATGCCACGAAGCGTTTCACGTCGGGTTCAAATGTGGAGGTGATCGCAATCCGGGTGGATCGGGTCCGATCGTGGCACACACAGGGTGTATGAAGCTAATGAATGTTGGAAGGTTTAAGGACATGAAAGTGAAATTAATGTTGAGTATGGAGAAGAGAGAGATGTTGAAATGATTATGGGAATAGGAATGTAGGAGTGCAAGTTAGATTTATGAACATGAATGATAAGAATGAAAGAGAACCATACATACGAATGAAATTTGGAAGGAAGAATGGTCCATTGAAGAAGCTTCTTAAACACTTCCTAATTCCAATCCATATGCATAGTCTTCTTTGGATGATATGTATGCATGACGAGAATAGATGGAACCCTTACACATAAACCAGTTTCGAAAGGAAGAATGGTCCAATATTGGAGCTTCTTATACACTTTCAGAAACTAATCAATATGTATGGGTATGTATGGATTATATGCATGCAAGTGAATTATGATGATAGAGTTTACTCACAAGCTCAAAGAAACATCCTCACTGGTTCAACGCAATACTGCGGAGCCTTCTCACACATAAAAGAAATAGAAGACATGTAAAAATACTTAAGAGACTGAGAGAGGAGACAAGAGACAAGTGACAAGTGACATGAATTAAAAGGATTTGAATTAAGTTACATGTAAAATATCGTCGTGGTACGTCATGCTAAGCAGTCTACTGATCAAAGGTGGTTCCGACCCTCAAACCATGACAGTTCAACCGAATGTCACACGTAAGAAGGTGAGTTCCACTCTAGTGACCCTATGTCTGTCTAGGCTCGTAACGTCTAACTAAAGAAGTCTAAGACTCATTAAAATCATCTCTAACTCACTCACACGCTCCACCGAGGGTGAGTCAAGATAGAGATGCTGGTTTCAAGAGCCTATCCTAGATTGGAGTTCTAACTTAAATTTGAAACTAGGTTCTATACTCATACTAGCTCACCTTGGATCCTCACTCGCTCAACCGAGGGTGATCGTCTCAAGGAAACCGTAAGCTAGCATGAGCCCTATGGATGCCTAACAATGATGCTCTAGGAGTTTGGAGGGGGGTTTATATAGTCTTTTGAATGAATTTGGGCCCTTGGATCTAGAGAAATCAACTCTCAACTCTAGGATCACTACTTTCGATTACAACCATTTGATTAATCAAATCAATGGCTTGGAATTGATCTTTCTATCAAATCTAGTGTAAAGGAGTGAAATTTAGGCGCCCTCATTCTCCACCATTGGATCTGGGGATGATCTGGACCGTCGGATCAGTGCTGACATCAATTCGGATAAGATAAGCTACTATTTTTGGAGAAAAGCTGCATTATTGATCTTTGATTGTCAAAAATATCTTCTTTTATGGAAAAACTCGTGGATCCTCCTTGCTTTAAGCATAAGTGCATCTCCACCCTTGAATATGAGCTCATCTTGATTGTACAACATGGCTCAATCAGCTTTCGCCATGTGGTGGCCCTTCAACCCTTCAATTTGCTTAAACTAGAAAACTGCGGTGATCCTGAAAACTGGACTTTGTACTCTTTGACCCTCCAAATAGGCTTTGATGAAGATGAAACTTTGTAGGACTATGTTTCCAAAGATCTCCTTCAGGAATATGCAGAAAAAAACTCCCATCTGAATCTCCCTTGTACAAGTTTGACTACATTTGGAAGCTTGCAAGGTGGCATTAAGGTGTCTAGGAAGCTCTGATAGCCTTGAAAATTTGTACAAATATGTAGCCATATATGATCTTTATACATGCCAAACCATATGGCTAACATAATTTTCTATACAAGAATTTGTAGGGTCAAACTAGAAAAATTACATTTTTACAAAATGAACATAGCATATCAATGTGCTACAAAATCCATTTTCAGCTGAAATTTGGGCTATAGACTTCCTTTGACAATCTTTACAAGTATATGGATTTTCATCTAATTTGGTGACAATGAAAATTTTGCCCTAATTTCCCAACTTTGACCAGCTTTGACTAGCTTTGACCGCTACCATGGACTTTCTTGATTTCTTTGAAACTTTGTATGTGAGCTTCCTTTGACATCCTTGATGCATCCTGGACTTCTCGGGGAATTCCGGCTACCTTCACCAAATATGTTTTTTATAGGCCTTCACAAGTGAGAGAGGAGAGAAAATCTCGACGACACCGCAGAGACGTGAGGACTGGTATGAAGACCAAGAGCAAGTGAACAAGTGCATGAGTGAAAGCATACAAACATGCACACACATACACACACACACGTGCACAAGGTAAGAGCAAAGAGTGGAACAATGGAAGGACTTCGATTACAAAAGGACTCTCTTACAAAGCTGAAATCTACAACAAGCTCCCCCCTCAGAATGAGCTCTCGAGCCCTTTTTATAGTTTTTTTGAGTGGTTTCGGCCTTGTCTAGACCTAATGTCCGGCCTAGTTAAAAATTAGGTTCCAAGGCCTATTTGGGGACTCGAACGGAATCTAAAAATTATGAAAATTGCTAGGATGATACTTCTAATACTCCTCAGGCTCGAGGACTCCTCGGCTTGAACAAAATGGAGTTGTAAAAATGGAAAATGGTATTTACAATGGTTTTTAGTGACAAAAGTCACTATATTTATAGCGATTTCTTCTGAAAATTTGACATGTGCTCTTGGAGCTCCCTACATGCTCCTTCTTCTTGTGTGTCCACTTCATTGATGTGCTTCGTTGCTTATGTGTGACCTTGACTGTCAACACATTGCCTCCTTTGAATCAACACATCTTTAATTGGATTCTTTCGTAGAGCAAAGTTTGTGCAATCAAATTTTTGGATCTCAAAATGGTCTTTGCCCTGCAAGTTATAGATCCTCCTCAAAACACTCGCACTAGACCGTGATTCACCAGATGTGCCTAAGACCTTTGATGCCATGATTGTAGAGAACTGAATAGAATGATAATAGAGCTAGAAGAGTCCAAACACTACCAAATAAGTGTATCAAGGAATAAATTGACCACCCTATAATTGACTAAACCAAAAATCTAGAAAAATTTTTCCAGAGTATCCTCTACAAAATGAGCTATGACCAATCTCAAAATATCATAAAACTGCAAAAACTGACATGTTTACTTGCATAGTGAATCACTCACTCCACTGCATATAATCAGCTACCCAATAGAAGCCAACTAGGCTTATCGAGCACCTATGAACAACTATCATACATCTCCTATGGTGAGGTTAGGTAAGTCTTCCACTTGCATCATCAAAGACAACCCAACATCTAGGTGTTTCCCAGTTAAGAAAACCTCACCACGATCCTCTTTATAAAACATAAAAGGCTTTATGCAAAAAATGTAACCGCTATATCAATGACCACATGGACGTACATAGGGGGCTCAATATATGAAGTAAAATGACACCAAAAGGCTGAATGCACAGCCCAAAAACTAGCCAACAACACCTGCAAGTGTCTATTAACTATGATGTTTTAGGCTCAAAAAACCTGCATAAATTTGCAGCAACTGCTCCCACCAAAATTGAAAACCTTTCTAGAAAACTGTAGCTTTACAAGTGTGGCTGAAAACACAGTCCCAAAAATGCTTCAAAAATAGTATTTGAAAGCAAAGAATGAAGCTTTAAGGGAACAAAACATGTTCAAGCTGGTAATGTTAACCTTTGTCTTTCCCCTTCTTCAGACACCACAAGAGTGTAGCTTAGTGGCAAGATATTGCCATAGTTAAGCAAGCTCTGGGGGGAACAGTACTAGGATGGGTGACCTCTCGGGAAGTACTGCATGTCACGAGGAAGGAGATAAGGAAGAGAGCTCACACACACACTCTCACTCTCAAGGAGAAGCACACACACATATTGAGGCAAGGAAGAATGATCTTCTTCTTCTTCTTCTCTTACATAAAAAAAGGAATGTACAAGAATGACCTTAAAACAAGAATACAACAAGTGCAATATATAAAGATCAGTACATAAGGAAAAACCTAATGTCCGCGAATGAGTGAGCTGGCAAGGAACAAATGTGCCATCACTCTCGGTAGATAAATCTAATAAAGCTCAATGAAGTAACCCTAACATATAACGTTGTGACCACTATACATGTTAGAGAAACGAAAAACTGGTACGTGTCATCCTGGATCATCACATGTTGAGCTTGATATCTCAACACGACCCCTCAAGCTCAATGCCATATCCTATAATCCAAGCATCTCCCGAAACTTCTTCAACTTCTCAACTCCAAGTGCTTTGGTGAAAATATCAGCAACCTGCTCATCTGTTCTCACATAAACAAGATCAATATCACTTGCTAATACCTTCTCTCTAATGAAGTGATAATGTACCTCGATATGCTTTGTTCTAGCATGGAAAACCAGGTTCCATGCTAACTGTATGCTGCTAAGATTATCATAATAAATGGTGATAGGCTTTTGCACTTCCACACCTAAATCCGCAAGTAGCATCTCCAATCATGATGCCTCACATGCTGCCATTGCAGCACCTCTATACTGAGCCTCTGTACTTGACAAAGCAACAGTGGGTTGCTTCTTGCTGCTCCATGTAACAACTGCACTCCCAATTGAGAATAGAAAACCACTAGTAGATCTTCTATCTGGAATGCTACCAACCCAATTGGCATCGGTGTATCCATAAACCTGCAAATCTACAACAACCTCATAAAACAATGCATAATCCAAAGTAGCACTCACATAACGTAGAGTGCACCTTAGAGCATCCAAATGTGGCTTCCTGGGAACCTGCATAAACTGACTTTCAAGTCCAATAGTATAACTTAGATCAGGCCTTGTAATTGTGAGATATATAAGACTTCCCACAATTTTCCTGTACATAGTAGCGTTTTCCAATGCTTCACCTGATGTAGTGTCCAACTTCAAATTTTGATCTAATGGCATAGAAATTGGCTTACAATCAGCCATACCATACTTTTGCAGCATATTCAAGGCATATTGCCTTTGTGACATCCATATACCTGTTTCTGTATGTATAAACTCAATGCCCAAGAAATAGCGCAGCACACCAAGATCTTTCATGTCAAATTCTTGCATAAGAAGTTTCTTTACCTCTTTGATGCTTCCTTCATTATCACCACCTACAATCAGGTCATCAACATAAATAGCCACAATAGTGATGCCATCATCAGCCTTCCTTGCATATAGTGAGTGATCTGCATCACACATAGAAAACCCAATGCTGGTTAAGTAATCAACAATCCTTGCATGTCATGCACGAGGAGCTTGCTTCAGCCCATACAAAGCCTTTTGCAACCTGCAAACATATTCTGGATGCTTTGAATCTTCATATCCTTATGGCTGGTCCATATATACTTCTTCCTATAACTCACCATCTAGGAAAGCATTCTTCACATCCATCTGATGCAAAGTCCATCCTTTTGCTGTAGCTAATGGAAGAAGTGTTCTAACAGTAGACATTTTAGCTACAGGGCTGAATGTTTCCTCATAATCAATGCCATATGTCTCTCCATATCCTTTAGCTACCAATCGTGCTTTATACCTACTTATGGTACCATTAGCATTATGCTTTACCTTGTAAACCCATTTGTAGCCTGTGGGTTTCTTTCCTTGTGGCAATGGAACCAGCTTTCATGTATCATTTCCATAAAGTGCAACCATCTCCTCATCCATAGCTTTTTCCCAATCTGCACTTCCAATTGCATCTTCAAAGCAAGAAGGTTCAGCATCTTGTATTACCTTTGTCATGTAGGCACAATGACGAGCCATATAATTGTCATACGTGAACCATTGCACTGAATTCCACATCCTCCCAGATCTTCTTGGTCTTGGGTCACTTCTCCTTGTATCATCTGCATGTGCCCTTCTTACTCCTGGAGTCTTCACAAAGGGCAATCCAAGTTGCTCATCAAGACTCTTTTCTGAACCGCTTGAATCTCCATCAACGTCTTCAAAACCTGCACATGTTTTAGTACCAGCAGAAAGCTTTTCTGTACCTTTCTTGGATGTATTTGATGAATTTGTTGGACTAAAATTTCCACGCAATCTTCCACTCCAAGGATTTGAGTTGGAACTATTGCTTGGTGATGCATCCGGTCCACTCAAAACTTGAGATTTTGCACTTAATTTTTCAGCTTTTCTTTGTCATTTGGTTCAAGATTCAGTCCTTCTTTGGCATCTGCATAGAATCTTGACATTTCATCAAATACCACATCTTTGCTCACCTTTACTTGTCGTGTGAGTGGGTTATAACATTTATATCCCTTTTTCTCAAGGGAGTATCCAATGAAGACACACTTTTCTGCTTTTGGATCAAGATTCGTCCTCAATTCATATGGGACATGTACATATGCAATACAACCAAAAACTTTCAAATGTGATAAGTTTGGCTTTTTACCTGTAAACTTCTCTTCAGGTGTAACTTGATATACAACAACAGTCGGAGTTATGTTCATGATGTATATAGCAGTATGCATAGCTTCTGCCCAATAACAATGAGGCATATTCTTCTCAACCATCAAGGCTCTTGCTATTTCTGCAATATGTCTATTTTTGCGTTCAGCAACACCATTCTATTGTGGTGTGTACCTGCATGAAAATTGACGCCAAATTCCATGATTTTTTAGAAAATTGCTGAACTCATTTGACATGTATTCATCTCCTCCATGAGATCTTTATGTCTGAATGTACTTCCCTGTCTGCTTTTCCACCACAACTTTAAAATTTTGGAAGTGAGTGAACACCTCGCTCTTCTCTTTCATGAAATATACCCATACTTTGCATGTATGGTCATCAATGAAAGTAACATAAAACCTGTAACTGCCCATAGATGTGGTCTTTGTTAGACCCCAAACATCTGTATGTACTACTTCTAGTACATTCTCACTAACATGCTTGTCATGTGGAAATGATGCTCTTGACTGTTTACCAGATTGACATGCTACACATACCTTTTGCGTTTCTGCAACTTTGAAATTTTTTAGTCCATGGACAATCTCCTTTGATTGCATCAGTTTCAGCCTTTGGAGATTTGCGTGTCCGATTCATTTGTGCTAGATCTCTATATCAGCAATAACTCCTGCACCTTTTCCAAACATGGTTGCATTCATTTTAGGAATCTTCACATTTAAGGTGAACATTGTACCCACTTTGTTTCATTTGGCAACCAATCGTCCATCCTGCTTGTACTCCTCTACATATAATCCATCAGCATTGAACCTGACTTGTAATCCCTAGTCAACCATTTGTCCAACAGAAACCAGATTCTTTGTTATATTTGGAACATGCAGCACATTAGCAAGATGTTTTACCTTTCCATCCTCCATAGATAGTGCTATGTTTCCTATATGCTCAATAGGATGTGATGTGTCATCACCTGTTTCAACATATCCAAGAACTAGCAATTTTTGCAAAGTACTAAACCATTCCGCATGACTGTTCATGTGATTTGAAGCACCTGAATCAACATACCAAACATTATCATTTGATTTTGAAACACCAGCAAACATCGTATTCATCATGTGATGTTGAACCATAAATAGCTTCTTAGAATCATCTGCACTTGTGGATGCATAGTTGTTTTGCTGCGTTCTGTTATTTTGATTCTTCAACCTGCAATCACGTTCAAAGTGTCCATGTTTACCACAATTCCAGCATCCTTTACTATCATTACCTGAATCATTTCTTTGGAAATTTTTGCGACCTCTTTGGCTCCCCCTACCTCGAAATTGTCCTCTTCCTCTTGCATGATTCTGTTGTTGACCTTGCTCTTGGTTATTGTTTCCTCTTCCACTTCTGAAACCTCTACCTCTGCCTCTTCCTCTGCCAGAGTAGAATACCTGCTCAGAACAGGGCTTTCCTTGGGAGTTTGAATCCTCACCAAGATTCTTTTCTTCAATAATCAGCATAGATACCAGATCAGCAAAATTTGGAATATTTTCCCTGGTCTGTATAGAAGTTCTGAACTGCTTATATGCAGCTCCTAAACCATGAAGGCATACTTCCACCTTATCATCATCATCTACATTCACTCCAATAGATGCAAATGAATCACATATGCTTTTGACTTTCAGGGTATAGTCACTTACCGACTTGCTCTTTTTCTCCAAGGTATGCAGCTCGTTCTTGAGTTGCAATTTCCGTGCCTTTGTATTGGTCTCATACAATGTGACCAAACTCTTCCAAACCTCTTTCGGAGCCTTGGCATCCTGTATGTGCCCAATTATGCTATCCTGTATGCTAACAGATAACCAATACATTACCTTTTGTGCTCCTTGATTCCATTCCTCATATGCTCTTATCTGTTCTGCAGTCGGATTCCTCTCTGGTAACTCCAGAGCATTTTTGTTCTCTCCTTCGATGTACTTCCAGTAGCCTTTTCCCATCAGGAAATTCTTCATTTTGAATCTCCAAGCATGGAAGTTGTTCTTGTCTAGCTTATCACTCATAAGCTGACTCATTCCATCTGCATTTGATGTTTCTGCAGCAATACACAACACTGCAAACTACTACAAGTAGTAGTTCTACTTGAACACTATCGCACTATGACGTGACAGTTCGATCTCAGAAAAACACAATTTTTGTGTATCAATAGTACACAATATCGCTTGAAATTCTGGATCTGGAATATGTGAGTGTTGCCGAACACGAGCCAAGTTACAACTTCTGAACGTGACTTGGTTTTTCTATGGGCCTCACCTTTCGGGCTTGAAACAAAGGTCGAGATGGCTCCAAAACTTTGATTTGACAAAAACAAGTGACCCTAAAGGATAACTCTCGAAACTATTTTGAGGTCTTCTACCTTCATGCCGATTTTTGTAGCAAATAGGGGTCGTTTGTGAATCGCATTTTCTCCACGCCTTGCTGCATACTCTTCACCGTTTCCTTCTCCACAAGCTCTCTACAGCCACACTGGCTCTGATACCATGTCACGAGGAAGGAGATAAGGAAGAGAGCTCACACACACTCTCTCTCTCAAGGAGAAGAACACACACAGATTGAGGCAAGGAAGAATGATCTTCTTCTTCTTCTTCTATTACATAAAAAAAGGAATGTACAAGAATGGCCTTAAAACAAGAATACAAGTGCAATATATCAAGATTAGTACATGAGGAAAAACCTAATGTCTGTGAATGAGTGTGTTGGCAAGGAACAAATGTGCCATCACTCTTGGTAGATAAATCTAATAAAGCTCAATGAAGTATCACTGACATATACAGGCGTGATCACTATACATGTCACAGAAATGAAAAACTGGTACATGTCATCCTGGATCATCACATGTTGAGCTTGATATCTCAACACTAGGAACCTCTATCTTCCTTGATCATTGAGGTCCTCCCTTGCACGTAGCCAATGGTGACTTTGGTGACTTCGATGACAAGGTATGCCAAGGTCTATGCCTTGGTTGCCACCTTAGTTGTAAGCCTTGGAGAAAGCCATGGGTGGGTGGTGATGGAGAGTGTTAATCTCCAAAAGAACAAGCTACTCTTGAAATTAGAGCACCTCTATATCAAGAGTAACTCAAAACCTTTCCCAATTTGGAGGATTAATGATTAATTATAAAGATTTTGGACAAACTGTGAAGAAGATGATTCTACAGAAAGTCTGCTGCACATAACTCTCTCATTGACTTATCAAATGTGTAAAGTTTTTTATAAAACTTTGCACAAGGTGTTTTCTATAGTTTCCGCACCTCCTCCAAGTTAAAACACTTCAAAATATTCAGTAGATCTTGAGAAATGAACTTAACAAGTCACCTATGTCTAAAATTGTTCTTCTGAGAAGTCGATTCAGACACCTATAACTTCTAACACTTGGTTCTCTCAATATAGAACTCGTTTATGCAAATTCTTTTAGCCACAAGTAGCTTACCTTCCAACTTAAAGATTGAGTGGTTGCTTGCTCAAAACTTTACAATGTGGAAGGAGAACTCACCAAAACATTAGCATCGAATTGTGCGCCTATTTCAGGAAACAATGAACACTTCTTCACATATGAATGCTCCTACTCATAATTCTCACGGCCTATGTACAATTAGGCTCTCAAACTTTAACCATAGAATCATTAACTATGGACTTAGAGATCTACAAAAGGATTCTTGAAATGATCAAGCACAAAAAGAGAATGCACAGAAAGATCGGGCGCAACATTTTTCATTTTTGAGAAATTTTTACATCTGAGTAATGAGAGAGATTCTATTCACTTCTAAAAGGTCTAATGACATCTAATTCTCCTCAAAACTTATTCTAACACATTCTCTCCTATTTTTCACGAAATTGTCTTTGTATATATAGGCAAATATTTACAAGCTCATGACCATACAAAAGTATGTGATGAACTGACTCTAAAATAATGTACATATGTATACACATCTTTATCTCCTGGATATGCACTTCCGTCATGCTTCATGACTTGGTCTTTCCTTCAATCCTTGACTTCAATTCTTCATCCAAAACTTTAATTCTTGATTGCCCTACACCAGCAGCTCCCCCTCAATCATCAATTGAGGTTTTCTCTATCTTCTTTATGCCTGCCATGTCTTTGAATCTCTGTAGCTTTGGTCCATCCAAGCTTTTGGTTAGCATATCAGCTATCTGATCTTTTGTTGAAGTATGTATGACTTCAATCTCTTTATCCATCACCTTCTCTCTCAGAAAGGGATATTGAATCTCAATGTGTTTAGTCCTGGCATGAAACACAGGGTTAGCAGCTAAATACAAAGAACTCATGTTATCTCCATGAATAGTGGGTATACTCTGAATGATATCAAAACTCTTCATCAGAGTCTTAAGCCATATCACTTCCTTTGCAGTTTCCACCACACCTTTATACTCAGCCTCTATGGATGATAAAGCAACTGTGTGTTGCTTCTTTGAACACCAAGAAATTAACTTATCTCCCACATAACATAAGCATCCATAGGTTGATCTCCTATCATCATGATTACCTGCCCAATCTGCATCACTATATATCTTGATGTTTGTATCTGATGTAAAACCATAATACAAAACCTCTTTGAGTGTACCCTTAATGTACCTAAACACTCTTTGACCTGCAATCCAATGTTCTTTCCTAGGATAAGGCATGAATTGAGACAATACTCCCACTACATATAATAAGTCAGGTCTAGTTAGTGTAGCATAGATCAGACTACCAACCAAACTTTGATATAGCTTCATGTCCTTGAACTCTTCTCCTCCATATCTGCTCAATTTGTGATTTACTTCCATTGGAGTAGGTGCTACCCTGCAATCATTCATCTTAAACTTGATCAACAAGTTCTTCAAATACCTTTCTTGAGTTACATACACTCCATGTTGAGTATATGAGATCTCCATGCCCAAGAAATATGACAAGTCTCCCAAATCACTGATCTTGAATTCTTTCTCCATTTGCTTCTTTAGGCTTTGAATGCCTTTCTCATCTGTACCTGTAAGAATTATATCATCAACATATATGCACATGTAGATAAACCCATCTTCACTTGCTTTGACAAGCAAGCTACTATCTGCCTTAGATACTTGGAAACCAAGTTCATTCAAGAACTTCACAAGTCTATAATTCCATGCCCTTGGGGCCCGCTTCAAACCATACAAAGCTCTCTTGAGCTTGCACACATGATCTGGATACCTTCCATCTCTGAATCCTTGTGGTTGCTCCATGAAAACATCATATGAAATATAACCATTTAGAAAAGCACTCTTCACATCTAATTGACATAATTTCCAACCTTTACATGCAGCAATAGCTATGAGTGTCCTGATGGTTGTCATCTTTGCCACAGGACTATAGGTCTCATCATAATCTATACCATATGTCTGAGCAAAAGCCTTCACAACAAGTCTAGCTTTATATCTAGACACACTTCCATCTGCATACCTCTTTGTCTTGTAGACCCCTTTGCACCCAATGATCTTCTGACTATTTGGTTTAGGAACCAACTCCCATGTCTGAGTCTCCATCAATGCATCATACTCCTCCTGCATAGCTTTCTCCCAAGTATCCTTACCTTTTGCCTCTTCATATGTAGAAGGGTCTTCATCTGCCTTTATCATATAAGCATAATCTTTGGTAGCCAAAAAAGAAGTGTCATAGCTATACCTTGTAGGTTGCCATTTGTGCCTTGTTGACCTTTTGAGTTCTCCACTTCTTGAAGTTTTTGGTTCATCACACTCAGGATCAAACCTTGGCACTTCTTCAACTTCAACGTGTACTTCATTGTTCTTCTCTTCATCAAATATCTGAACCTTTGATTTACCTTTCTTTTGATCCACAATTTCTTCATCACCTGCATAAATATTGATTGTATCTGCATACCAAGTACCTTGCTCATCAAATGTAACATCTTTAGATACAATGAATTGTTTTGTGGATGGACTCCACAACCTATATCCCATCTGCTTATCATCATATCCAATAAACACATATTCTTTTCTGCTTTAGGCTCCAATTTATGCCTCAATTGTGATGGCACATATGCATATGCCAAACATCCAAATACTTTGCAATGATCTAGAGTAGGTCTCTTAGCCAAGCATGCCTCATATGGTGTCATACCCTGCAAATCTTTACATGGTAACCTATTGACAAAATAAGTAGCTGTGTTTACAGCCTCAGCCCACAAATAATTAGGGCAATTTTTCTCCTTCATCATTGACCTTGCAAACGCAACAAGAGTTCTATTTCTTCTCTCTACTACCCCATTTTGTTGAGGAGAATACCTGCAAGTCACCTCTCTCTTTATACCTGCATTCCACAAATAATCACTGAACTCATTAGAGAAATACTCTCCCCCTGCATCTGACCTTAGTCTCTTTGCCTTATGACCTGTAATTCTCTCTGCATACACATGATAATGTTTGAATGTATTGAATACCTCTGACTTATCTTTGATCACATAGATAGTGATCCATCTGGTAGCATCATCAACATAAATCACATAGTACCTTGAGCCATTGATACTAAAATCCTTTGATGGTCCCCACACATCTGTGTGTACCAATTCAAGCTTCTCTGAATACATAAAACCATGCTTGGAATAAGATTGCTTATGAGCCTTACCTAATTGACATGCCTCACATCTATATGTCATATGTTGACCTGCAATATTAGGCAATCCAAGCACTGAACCATTATTAACCATATCTTTGATACCTCTTTCATTGAAATGTCCAAGCCTCTTATGCCAAAGATCTAACTCAAAGATCTTATGTCCTCCATAAGTGAACAAGGCATGACCAACATTACCTTGGATCTTCAATGTGAACAATCTTCCTTCTTTCTTGCCTGAAACAATTTGTTTATACCCATTGCTAGGGTCTTCCACAAACACTCCTTCATTAGTGAACCTAACTTCATAACCTTTTTCAACAATTTGTCCTACACTTATCAAATTCTTAGGAATTGTAGGAATATACAAAACCTTACTCAGGAGAGTGTGAAGAGATGGATAGGTATGTGCTTGAAGATGAAGAGGTGTTGCAAAATCCTTGATCTACACCAGCCAAATGAACTCCAGGAGTATATGGTGGGCCCTTTTAGCTTGCCAATGGATGTATTAGACACCCTATGTACCTTGGAAGATCACTCTCAAAAAGATAGATCAAAACAGATAAGTTGGAGTTAGCTCAGAGGTGAAAACTTGCTATTCTTAGTTCATACACCTGTCCAGTGTTTTACATAATTCTCTGAGCACAGCAGCAATTAGCTTAATTCCTCTTGGGGAAGTCTAGGTAACTTAAAGATCTAACTTTCAAGAGTAATCTCATCAAAAATAATAAACCACACACTGAGAATGAGTTTTAACAAGTGATGACATCATCCTGATTTTGATGGGCTGCTATAGTTTGAGACTAGTGAGCAGAAAAATCAACATAGCTCAAAATTTAGGAATCCAATGATTATGAAAATTTGTATGACTATACTAGACAGTAAGCTGAATCCAATAAGCTTTAAATCACTGAATTTGAATAAGTAACCACTGAAAAATGGCTCTGACAAGATGAGTGAAAAAGTCGGGTACCTGACAGAGAAGTGAAGATGAACAGACCCTGTTGACTTCAAATGAACATAACTGAAGATTGCAACATCCAAATGACATGAAAATTTGTGAGCATAGAGTAGACTTATAGAGCTAACTTTAACAAGTTAAATCACTGAAAATTATGCACCAAGCTCAGAGAAAACATCTCTGCAAGCTGACTGAGAAAAACTGAGAGTAATGGCAGTGAGTAGTACACTTCACAAGAACATGGAAAGATGAACTCAAATAATCATGAAAATGAAAGTATATTGCTTGTACAATACAATAACTTACTGATACATATGTGTGCCTTGTAATCACACCTTGATATGGCATAAATCTCAGCTCTTGGAGGTCTTCACATAGGTCTCTCTAACCACGACTAAAACTGCCATCTATTTATAGTTGAGTTTGGGAGGCTAACTTCCCTCAATCACTCTCCAATCAATCAATGATTGATTTGATTCTCTTCCTACCACAAATCACAAATTCGTGGCTCCTCTTTCCATTCTTGATCAAGTGGACTCAACCACTTAAGATTCTCTTACTTTTACATTAAGTAAACTCTTCAAAAGTTACAAGAGGTAGTTCACAAGTGAACTTTACATAGTCTTCATTTTAAGGCTTTTTCTATGACTTTGTGGGACTCAAGCCAATACTTAGGCTTGTCATAGACTTGCTCCAACAGCTCCCCCTCAAGCCAAGTATGCTTGAGGTCTTCAATCTTCCAAGATTACCTGCAAACCAATCATAGCCTTGAATTTGCAAAGCTTTGTACCATCCAATGCTTTGGTTAGAATATCTGCACATTGTTGATGAGTGGACACATATGATATTTGAATCTCTTTGCTTAGAACCTTCTCTCGTACATAGTGATAATGAACTTCAATATGTTTAGTCCTTGCATGAAAAATAGGATTAGCAGCCAAATGAATAGAACTCATATTGTCACCAAAAATAGTTGGAGTTCCAAACTCCAATCCAAGATCTTTGAATAATGTCTTCATCCACATAGCTTCTTGTGTAGCTATGGCAAGACCTCTGTATTCAGCTTCAGTAGAAGAGAGAGCAATTGTGGGTTGCTTCTTGGATGACCATGAAATAAGCTTTGAACCTGCAAAGGTAAGATAACCTGAAGTGCTCCTTCTATCTTCCTTGGAGCCAGCCCAATCTGCATCAGAAAATAGCTTCAAACCTAAATCAGATACATAAGGATAATAAAGTCCTTCATTTATGGTTCCTTTGAGATACTTGAGAATCCTTTTGGCAGCATCCATATGTGGTTTCCTTGGTGTGTGCATAAATTGACTTAGCACACTCACACTGTAACATATATCTACTCTTGTCAATGTGGCATAGTTGAGACTACCCACTAGACTTTGATATGATGTGATGTCCTCTATGAGTTCACCTTCATGTGAGCTCAATTTGTGATTGACCTCCATTGGAGTACCTGCAATCTTACAATCTTACATCTTGAATTTTGCCAACATGTCCTTAATGTACTTTCTTTGAGTGAGAAACAAACCATGATCTTTGTAGACAACTTCCAAACCTAGGAAGTAGGTAAGTGAACCCAAATCACTTATCTTTAACTCTTCTCTCATCTGATCTTTGATCTTCTTCATACCATCTGCATCATTTCTTGTCAATATAATATCATCTACATATACACATAGGTAGATGACATCAGAATTACTCTTTTTAATAAAGAGTGAAGGATCTGCCTTGGTTGGTTGAAAGCCTTTGTCCTGCAAGAATGAAACAAGCCTGAAATTCCAAGCTCTTGGAGCTTGCTTGAGACCATACAATGCTTTGTTAAGTTTACACACATAATCAAGATAAACTTGATTCTCAAAACCAGGTGGTTGTGCCATATATACCTCTTCTGTTATCCAACCATTCAAGAATGCATTCTTTACATCTAGTTGAAGTATCTTCCAATTCTTGGAAGAGGCAATACTAAGCAAAACCCTAATAGTAGGCATCTTTGCCACAGGAGAGAAAGTCTCCTCATAATCAATTCCCTGAGTTTGTGCAAAGCCTTTTGCTACAAGCCTTGCCTTATACCTGTTAATGGAACCATCAGAATTCTTCTTGAGTTTATAGACCCATCTTGAGCCTATTACCTTCATGGAAGAAGTCTTGGGCACCAAATCCAAGTGTTGTTTTCCTCAAGTGCTTCAATCTCTTCCTTCATTGCATGCTTCCATTCTGATTTTGCTTTGGCCTCTTCAAATGATGATGGCTCATCTTGGTTTATATCCTGTGCTATGTAGATAGAGTGTTTAGTTACTAATGAGGTGTCAAACCCATACCTTTCTGGTTTTTTCTTTTCCCTCATAGATCTTCTTAGGCCATGATGTGAGGTTTCTGCCTCATGTCCAAGTTCCTGCAATTTTGCTTTATCTTTAGACTTCCATGCTTTGATCTTTTCCATGTGAGATTCCTCATCATCCTCTGAGGTGTCTTGTTCTTCAATATTTGATTGTTCTCTACCAAGCTTTGGAAAATCTTCTTCAAGATCATATGGTAAATTGATCTTCCTGCATGAATCTTCATACCATGAATTGTTCTCATCAAAAACTACATCTCTGCTTACCAAGAATCCTTTGTTGGTAGGGTTGTATAACCTGTAGCCCTTTTGATTGTTGTCATATCCAATAAATACACACCTTTCTGCCTTTGGATCCATCTTGCCTCTAACCTGTGAAGGAACATGAGCAAAAGCAATACATCCAAAAATTTTACAATGATCTAAGCTTGGTCTTCTTCCATTCCAAGCCTCATATGGAGTCATCCCATCAAGGGATTTTGAAGGCAACCTGTTAATCAAGTAAGTGGTTGTAGATACAGCCTCAACCCATAAATAATTAGGTAAATGCTTTTCATTTAACATAGACCTTGCAGCTTCAACAATTGTCCTATTCCTCCTTTCTGCCACTCCATTTTGCTCAGGAGTGTACCTTGTAGTTACCTCTCTTTTGATTCCTCTTTCTTGAAGAAAAGAATCAAACTCATGGGAGAAGTATTCTCCCCCTCCATCTGACCTTAGCCTTTTTAGTGATTTACCTGTTTGATTCTCCCCAAGAGCCAAATATCTTTTGAAACATGAAAAAACTTCATCTTTGTGTTTCATAAAGAATAGGATAGTCCATCTGCTGCAATCATCAATAAAGGAAACATAATACCTTGATCCAGATATTGAAGCTTCCCTGCTAGGTCCCCATACATCTGTATGAACCAACTCCAAGAGATCTCCATGCATATAACCTTTCTTCATGAATGGTAACCTGTGAGACTTTCCAAATTGACATGCACTACACTTATAAATCATATGTTGTTTTGACAAATTAGGAAGTCCAAGTACACTTTGGTCCCTGCAGATTTGCTTTAATGACCTTCACCAATATGTGCTAACCTTTTGTGCCATACTTCCAATTCTGTGAGTGTCTGACTACCATAATTAAAGAGAGCAATGTTTCTAGTGTCCTGTAATTCAAATGTGAACAATCTACCTGTCTTTTCACCTTTTGCAATTTTTCTGAATCCTTGACTTGGATCTTCAACAAATGCTCCTGCCTTTGTGAACCTGACTTGCAACCCTTTCTCTACTATCTGCCCAACACTTATCAAATTCTTTGTAATGGTAGGGACATAGAGTACCTTACTGAGTAGGTTGATGTTTCCATCAGGTGCTTTGACATTGCCTATTTTCTCCACAGGATGTTTTGTATCATCTCCTGTTTGTACCTCATGCTTATTCCTTGGATCTTCTAAATCTGATAGGAGTGCCACATTTCCTGCCACATGATTTGAACAACCTGAATCTATGTAGAAAACATGCTCATCAGATTTACCTTGTGGCATAGCCATGTTCATGATCAATAATGAATCCTCTTTGTTTGAGTCTTCTGTGTAGTTATGGTAGTCTCTCCTTCCTTTGTAGCCTCCTTGATAGTTTGAATGATTGTAGTTGTTGTAGTTGCCATGGTAGTTGTTGAACCTTCCTCTTGAGTATCCAAAACTTCCTCTATTGTATCCTCTGCCTCTTTGATTCCTGGAATTCCTAAAGCAATTTTCAGTTGTATGATTAGTTAATCCACAAATAGAACATGAGTTGGAGTCTTGGGATCTCCCCCTGCCTTGTCTACCTCCTCTTCCTCTACCTCTGCCATGTCTTCCTCTACCTGCATAGTTAGCTTGATATGTACCTGCTTCATCATCCACTTTCTTTGCCTTTCCTTTGTTATCTTTAGACTTGCTTTTATCCATGTATAAAGCTGAAGATTGATTACCTTTAGAGCTTTCTCCATTTTTGATAAGCTTTGCCTCTTGAGTAAGTAGTTATCCAATGAGTGTGTTGAAATCAGGTACATGCATGTCCATGTACAAATCCATAGCTGTGGTGAATGCTTCCCACTTGTCATCTGCCTTCAAGCCATTGATGTCCTGCCTTACAATTTGCTCTTCATCTATTACCTCTCCAATGCTTCCCAACTGATCCGCTATGTCCTTGAGCTTTGTGACAAAATCAGTCACATTTTGTTTGGGAGCCTTCTTGAGAGTTGTAAAATCCAGCCATAGTTGATGCTTCCTAGCTTTGGTACTTGAAGAAAAGAAAGCTTCAAGTGCATCCCACACTTCCTGAGATGTCTTACAACTCCTAATGTGAGGCAACAAAAAATCTGAGATAGAGTTGAGGAGATAAGACCTTGCAAGTGCATCCTTGGAGCACCATGTGCTCAATCTCTCTTGCTCTTCTTGTGTTGGTTGACTTTTGTTCCTGAAACTTGGCATAACTTCATCTCCAGCCACATAACCATATAAACTTCTACCTTGGAGATAAGCTTCCATTCTTAATGACCAAGCTGAGTAGTTACCTCTATCCAATTTGTCAATTGATGAAGGAAATCCATCTGCCATGTTGTCCAACCTTGCTCTGATACCACTGTGAAGAGATGGATAGGTATGTGCTTGAAGATGAAGAGGTGTTGCAAAATCCTTGATCTACACCAGCCAAATGAACTCCAGGAGTATATGGTGGGCCCTTTTAGCTTGCCAATGGATGTATTAGACACCCTATGTACCTTGGAAGATCACTCTCAAAAAGATAGATCAAAACAGATAAGTTGGAGTTAGCTCAGAGGTGAAAACTTGCTATTCTTGGTTCATACACCTGTCGAGTGTTTTACATAATTCTCTGAGCACAACATCAATTAGCTTAATTCCTCTTGGGGAAGTCTAGGTAACTTAAAGACCTAACTTTCAAGAGTAATCTCATCAAAAATAATAAACCACACACTGAGAATGAGTTTTAACAAGTGATGACATCATCTCGATTTTCACGGGCTGCTACAGTTTGAGACCAGTGAGCCGAAAAATCATTATAACTCAAAATTTAGGAATCCAATAATTAAGAAAATTTGTATGGTTATACTAGATAGTAAGCTAAATCCAACAAGCTTTAAATCACTGAATTTGGATAAGTAACCACTGAGAAATGGCTCTGACAAGATGAGTGAAAAAGTTGGGTACCTGACAGAGAAGTGAAGATGAACAGACCCTGTTGACTTCAAATGAACATAACTGAAGATTGCAACATCCAAATGACATGAAAATTTGTGAGCATATAGTAGACTTATAGAGCTAACTTTACCAAGTTAAATCACTGAAAATAATGCACCAAGCTTAGAGAAAACATCTCTGCAAGCTGACTGAGAAAAAAACACTTCACAAGAACATGGAAAGATGAACTCAAATAATCATGAAAATGAAAGTATATGGCTTGTACAATACAATAACTTACTGATACATATGTGTGCCTTGTAATCACACCTTGATATGGCATAAAGCTCAGCTCTTGGAGGTCTTCACATAGGTCTCTCTAACCACGACTAAAACTGCCATCTATTTATAGTTGAGTTTGGGAGGCTAACTTCCCTCAATCACTCTCCAATCAATCAATGATTGATTTGATTCTCTACCTACCACAAATCAAGAATTCGTGGCTCCTCTTTCCATTCTTGATCAAGTGGACTCAACCACTTAAGATTCTCTTACTTTTACATTAAGTAAACTCTTCAAAAGTTACAAGAGGTAGTTCACAAGTGAACTTTACATAGTCTTCATTTTAAGGCTTTTTCTATGACTTTGTGGGACTCAAGCCAATACTTAGGCTTGTCATAGACTTGCTCCAATAGAGAGTACTAACATCCTTGGCCTTCACTGATCCAATTGACTTCACATTGTGCTTTGTATTGTTACCTGTTTGAACTACATGATTAGTTATCTTATTTTCCAAATCAGTCATCAATACTATGTTACCACTCAGGTGATTGCTACACCCTGAGTCAATGTAGAAGACTCTTTGGTTTTCACTTTGCCTTTCACAAGTTGCATTCATTATCAATGTTGAATCCTCCTTCTGATCTGAAGCATAATTGTAGTAGGCATTGTTGTATTGTTGACTTTGGAATCCTCTACCTGCATTTCTTCCAAAGTAACCTTTACTACATCTACCTCTGAAATTACCTCTTTGATTTCTGCCACCTCTTCCTCTTGAATTAAAGTTATTATATCCACCATTAGTCTGAGTATTATGCCAACAATCATTAGCTAAGTGATTTGTCTTACCACAAATCCAGCAAGCCTTGACTCCATCTTTATTACTCCTACCTCTTCCTCTACCTTTGCTAATGGAGAGTGTTAATCTCCAAAAGAACAAGTTACTCTTGTATTTAGAGCACCTCTATAACAAGAATAACTCAAACCTTTACCAATTTTAGAAGATCAATACTCAATTGTCAAATTTTTTGAAAACAAACTGTGAAGAAGGAGAATACACAGAAAGTCTGCTGCACATAATTCACTCATTGCCTTATCAAATATGTAAAGTTTTTTATAAAACTTTGTATGAGGTGTCACCTATAGATTGTGCACCTTCTATAAGTTGAATCACTCCAAAAGATTCAGTAGAACTTGAGAAATGATCTCAACAACTCACCTATGTCTAAAACTGTTCTTCTGAGAAGTCAATTTAGACACCTATGACTTTAAACATTTGGTTCTCTCAATCTAGAACCCGTTTCTACAAATGCTTTTAGCCACAAGTAGCTTACCTTCCAACTTAAAGATTAAGTACTTGTTTGCTCAAAACTTTAAACTGTGGAAGGAGAATTGATCAAAACATTTGTATCAAATTTTGCGGCTCCTGTAACTTCACTTCTTCTCATTTACATATGCAAATGTTCCTATACTTAATTCTCTCAGCGTGATCACAATTGGAAGCTAAAAATTTGTACAAAAGTTGATTACCTATAGACTTAGACTTGTACAAAAGCATTTCACAAAAGATCTAACAGAGAAGGAGAAAACTCAGAAATATCGGGCACGACATTTTCTTCATTTCTGAGAAAAATTACAACTGAGTGATGAGAGAGTCTTGACTCACTTCTAAGATGTCTAATGACATATACAACTTCTGATTACTCTATTCTCATGCTCTCTCATACTTGCCCTGACATTTTCATAGTATATATATACAAAAAATTTACAACCTCATAACTTCTTAAAGATATAAGTGAACTATCTGTACATATGTGTACATATCTTCCTCTTCTGAATGTATTCTTCTTCCATGCTTCACAACTTGAATCTTTCCTTCAAACCTTGACTTCAACTCTTCATCAAAACATCAATTGGTGATTGTCCTGCACCAACAGCTCCCCCTCAATCATCAATTGAGGTTTTCTCTATCTTCTTTATGCCTGTCATGTCTTTGAATCTTTGTAGCTTTGGTCCATCCAAGCTTTTGGTAAGCATATCAACTATCTGATCTTTTATTGAAGTATGTATGACTTCAATCTCTTTATCCATCACCTTTTCTCTCAGAAAGTGATATTGAATCTCAATGTGTTTAGCCCTTTCATGAAACAAAGGATTAGCAACTAAATACAATGAACTCATGTTATCTTCATAAATGATAGGTGTACTCTGTATGGTGTCAAAACTCTTCATGAGAGTCTTAAGCCATATCACTTCCTTTGCAGCTTCAACCATACCTTTGTACTCAGCTTCTGTAGATGATAAAGCAACTGTATGTTGCTTCTTTGAACACCAAGAGATTAACTTATCTCCCACATAACACAAGTATCCATATGTTGATCTTCTATCATCAGGATTACCTGCCCAATCTGCATCACTATATATTTTGATGTTTGTATCTGATGTAAAACCATAATACAAACCCTCTTTGAGTGTACCCTTAATGTACCTCAACACTCTTTGACCTGCAATCCAATGTTCTTTCCTAGGACAATGCATAAATTGAAACAAAACTCCAACTGCATATGATAAGTCAGGCATAGTTAATGTAGCATAGATAAGACTACCAACCAAACTCTGATATAGCTTCATATCCTTGAATTCTTCTCCACCATATCTGCTCAATTTGTGATTCACCTCCATTGGAGTAGGTGCTACCCTGCAATCATTCATTTTAAACTTGATTAACAAGTTTCTCAAATACCTTTCTTGAGTCACATACACTCCATGTTGAGTGTATGAAATCTCCATGCCCAAGAAATATGACAAGCCTCCCAAGTCACTGATTTTGACCTCTTTCTCCATTTGCTTCTTTAGGCTTTGAATGCCTTTCTCATTTGTACCTGTAAGAATTATATCATCAACATATATGCACATGTAAATGAACCCATCATCACTTGCTTTAACAAGCAAGCTACTATCTGCCTTAGATACTTGAAATCCAAGTTCTTTCAAGAACTTCACAAGTCTATAATTCCATGCCCTTGGGGCCTGCTTCAAACCATACAAGGCTCTCTTGAGCTTACACACATGATCTGGGTACCTTCCATCTCTGAATCCTTGAGGTTGCTCCATGAAAACATCATCTAAAATATAACCATTCAAAAAAGCATTCTTCACATCTAATTGACATAATTTTCAACCTTTACATGCAGCAATGGCTATGAGTGTCCTGATGGTTGTCATCTTTGCCACAGGACTATAAGTCTCATCATAATCAATACCATATGTTTGAGCAAAACCTTTCACAAAAAGTCTAGCTTTATACCTAGACACACTTCCATCTGCAAACCTCTTTGTCTTGTAGACCCATTTGCATCCAATGATCTTCTGGCTATTTGGTTTAGGAACCAATTCCCATGTCTTATTCTCCATCAATGCATCATACTCTTCCTGCATAGCTTTCTCCCAATTTTCCTTACCTTTTGCCTCTTCATATGTAGAAGGGTCTTCATCTGCTTTTACCATATAAGCATAATCTTTGGTAGCCAAAAAAGAAGTGTCATAGCTATACCTTGTAGGTTGCCATTTGTGCCTTGTAGACCTTCTGAGTTCTCCAGTTCTTGAGGTTTTTGGTTCTTCACACTCATGATCAAATCTTGGCATTTCTTCAACTTCAACCTGCACTTCATTATTCTCCTCTTCATCAAATATTTGAACCTTTGATTTACCTTTCTTTTGACTCACAACTTCTTCATCACCTGTATTAATATTGATTGTGTTGATGTATGAAACACCACAAAAATGAATTAGTGTGACACTAGAACACCTCTATGGTCACCATTGACTCATTGCCACTCCAAACTTTGAGAAATGATAGCCTAAAGTGAGAACTTTGCTTCTACAGAAATTCCTAGTCACCGAAATGACATACCTTCAGTATTTTGCTAATTTCTCCTAGCTCAAGTATTATTTCTCCATGAAACTTTATAGGCTAAAACTAGAAGAGTAGAGCTTTCCAACAAGCTACCATATGCATCAAAGGGATCTCTAGAACTCAAGTTATGGCCTTCACAAGATGACCATGTATGAGCTTTCAAAACTGGAAACTTTGCCTGTTTTAGTATTCCTGGTGTCCAAAAATAAAAAATTCGATGCCTGGCATCGAATTTCAGTCCAAGTCGATGCCGGGCATCGACTTTGGGCTTTTTTTGGCTATTTTTCTGCACCAGAAACACTCTATTTTACACACACATGAAGAAGATGACTTATATGCTAGAAGTCGATGCCGGGCATCCATTTTATGCTGGAACTCGATGCCAGGCATCGAGTTGCTCCACAAACTTCATATTTTTAGAAGATTCAACAACAGTTAACACACAGAGAATGAAAAAATGACTTATCAGCCAAGATTCGATGCCAGGCATTGAATTGCTCAGAAAACATGAACTTTTGAATTCATCACACAGTAGGCAAGCATGAAGATGATGGAGAGAGACTCATACACAGAACTTTACTCAGTTCTTTCTAATAGCTACGAAAACTCAGAAGTTTTACAGATGCTTTCTCACTCAGAGAAGCCCGACTATACTCAGTCGTATAAAATGAACTCCTTCTTCTACTTCTTCTCTCTCTCTCTCTCCGCGTCAGTTGATACAAACTAACTTATATAGATTTTCGTATTCTCGTGATTTTAAAAAACTTCTAGAACTAAAGTGAACTAACTTTACAAATATGATACATTTGTGAATTTGTCCCTTCACATAGGCATGGGGTTTTGTTCCTAAGATTTGACCTTCAAATATATGTCCAATTAGTGATTGTTTCTCCAACAGCTCCCCCTCAATCACTAATTGACATTCCCTGTTTCTTCATATCATCTTCTTTTCTTTTACTTCTGCCATGCTTTTGAATCTGCTAGTCTTCACACCATCCAAGCTCTTTGTCATTATGTCTGCTAACTGATCTTTGGTAGAAATGTACTCCACTTCAATCTCCTTCTCCATTACCTTTTCTCTGAGAAAATGATATTGTATCTCTATGTGCTTTGTCCTTGCATGAAAACTGGATTTGCTGCAAGATAAAGTGAACTCATATTATCTCCATGTATTGTAGGTGTACCTTGATCAATGCCTAAGCTCTTGAACAATGTCTGCATCCATATGACTTCCTTAGCTGCTTCCACAAGTCCTTTGTACTCTGCTTCAGTTGATGATAATGCTACTGTATGTTGTTTCTTTGAACACCAACTTACAAGCTTATCACCAATATATATCATGTAACCATGAGTTGATCTTCTGTCATCTTGGTTACCTGCCCAGTCTGAGTCACTGTAGGCTCTCAACTTCAAATCTGATGTAAAAGGATAATATAATCCTTCCTTTATAGTTCCTTTGATATATCTGAGAACTCTTTGACCTGCAATCCAATGTGGGTCCTTTGGACAATGCATGAATTGTGACAAAACTCCCACTGCATAATTAAGATCAGGTCTTGTTAGTGTAGCATAAATCAAACTACCCACAAGAGATTGATACTTCCTCATATCTTTGTAGTCTGCACCATCATATTTACTGAGCTTGTGATTAACTTCAAGTGGAGTTGAAGCTTCTCTGCAATTTTCCATATCAAACTTCTTCAATAGATTCAGAAGATACCTTTCTTGTGATACATATATGCCATGATCTGTATAAGTGACTTCCATTCCAAGAAAGTATGACAACTTTCCTAGGTCACTGATCTTGAACTCTTTCTCAAGTAATCTCTTTACCTCCTTGATTCCTTCATCTGAAGTACCTGTGATTATAATGTCATCTACATAAATACAAATGTAGATTGTACCTTCCTCTGTTCTTTTGATAAGTAGACTTGAATCTGCTTTTGAACTTTGATATCCAAGATCATTGAGATACTTCACCAGTCTATAGTTCCAAGCTCTTGGAGCTTGCTTCAATCCATACAATGCTCTTCTCAACCTGCAAACAAAATTTGGATACCTGGAATCTATAAACCCTTGAGGTTGTTCCATGTATACCTCATCTGATATGTATCCATTCAAGAATGCATTTTTTATATCCAATTGACTTAGAGTCCATCCTTTTGAAGCTGCAATAGCAATGATTGTCCTTATAGTTGACATCTTAGCTACGGGACTGAATGTCTCATCATAATCTATGCCATAGGTCTGGGCATAGCCTTTCACCACCAATCTAGCTTTGTATCTGGATATACTTCCATCTGCAAGCTTCTTCACTTTATAAACCCATTTATTTCCAATTACTTTCTTACCATTTGGTTTAGGAACAAGTTCCCATGTCTTGTTCTCCTCCAGTGCATTGAACTGTTGCTTCATTGCTTCTTACCTTTAGCTTCATCATAGTTCTGAGGTTCTTCATCATCTTTGACCATATATGCATAGTTCTTCTGAGTTATGTAAGAAGTATCATAAGAATACCTTTCTGGTTGTCTTCTAGTCCTGCTTGACCTTCTTGGTTCACATTCTTCATATGTGTCGGGATACACTTCTTCATCAAATATAGGAGCTTCTTCATTTCTTCTTGTTAATCCACTTGTGGATGTACTTGCTTGCATATAGTCTTCATCTCTATTTACCTGCACAATTGATTTTCCTTTCTCACATCTTCTTACCTCTTCTTCAAATTCTTCAGCTGTATGACTTTGATCTGCATACCAACTTTTCTGTTCATCAAATGTAACATCTCTAGAAACAATAAATTGTTTTGTTAGAGGATTCCACAACCTATAACCCATCTGCTTTTCATCATAACCAATGAACACATATTTTTCTGCCTTTGGTTCAAGTTTATGCCTAAGTTGTGATGGCACATAAGCATATGCAATTGATCCAAACACTCTACAATGATCTAGTGTTGGTTTCTTACCCCACCAAGCTTCATATGGAGTCATTCCATTCAGAGCTGCACATGGTAATCTATTCACAAGATATGTAGCTGTATTTACAGCCTCAGCCCAAAGATAATTTGGACAGTTCTTCTCCTTTAGCATAGCTCTAGCAAACTCAACCAAAGTCCTGTTCCTTCTTTCTGCTACACCATTTTGTTGTGGTGTATACCTGCAAGTTATTTCTCTCTTAATACCTGCATTCCAAAGATAATCATTGAACTCTTGGGAGAAATATTCTCCCCCTCCATCAGACCTCAGTCTCTTAAGCTTTTGACCTGTGACTCTCTCTGCATATGCATGAAAATGCTTGAAAGCTCCAAACACTTCTGATCTTTCCTTCAAAACATATAATGTTATCCATCTTGTAGCATCATCAATGAAACGAACATAGTACCTTGAGCCACTGATAGATCCTTCTTTTGTTGGTCCCCATACATCTGTATGAATGAGCTCTAGTAATCCATCATGTTTGAATCCTTTCTTCTGAAATGGTAACCTGTGTGCTTTACCCATTTGACATGCTTCACATTTATAAACCATATGTTGACTTTGCACATTTGGTAATCCTAGTACAGACTGATTAGCAACCATAGCTTTAATTCCTCTTTCATTAAAGTGACCTAATCTCTTATGCCAGAGATCAAGTTCTGTAATCACTCCTTCACCATGTGTGAGCAAAACTTGACCAATGTTCCCTTGTACTCTTAAAGTAAAGAGTCTACCTTCTTTCTTACCAGAGACAATCTGATTATATCCATTCTCTGGATCTTCAACAAATACTCCTTCATTTGTAAACCTGACTTGAAAACCTTTTTCAACTATCTGTCCCACACTAATCAAGTTTTTAGGTATTGTAGGAACATACAAAACATTGGTTAGCAAATCTGCTCCATTCTTGCATTTCACTTTTCCAATTGAATGTACACTATGTCTGGTATTATCACCTGTTTGAACTGTGTGACTAGAAATGCCTTTTTCCAATTCTGACATCAATTCTATGTTTCCTGACAAATGATTAGAACATCCAGAGTCAATGTAAAATACCTTTAGATCTTCTTTATCTGATGTGCTGATTGAATTCATCATCAATGATGTATGACTTTCATTCTGTGTGTCATTTGCATAATTGTAGTAGGTGGTGTTGTAGGATTGATTCTGTCCCCAACTTCTTCCTCCACCTCTACCATAGCCTCCTCTTTGACTTTGTCTACCTCTTTGAAAATTACTTTGATATCTTCCACCTCGGCCTCTGCTATTGTTGTTCTGATTTTGATTTGATCCTTGTTGGTTGTGCCAACAGTCATGAGCCAAATGATTACTCAATCCACAGATCTAGCAAGCCTTCTTGTTGTTATTTTGATTACCTCTTCCTCTTCCAAAACCTCTTGCTCTTCCTCTGCCTGTGCCTTTACCTCTTGCATAATAAGCTTGAGAACTAGACTCCTCTTCATCCTTTGCTTTACCTTTATCTCCTTTCTTCTTGTTCTTCATGTACATTGCAGAACTTTGTCCTTTATCTCCATCTCCCTTCAAGTCTTGCTCATATGTGAGCATCAAACCAAGCAACTGGTTCAAATCTGGAACATAATGATTTAATGAAAGTTCTGTTGATAAGACAAAAGGTTTCCACCTTTCATCCCCTCTCAAACCTGCAAGTAGCTGAGCAATCAATCTGTGATCTTCAACATCTTCATCTATGGATCCAAGGCTATCTGCAAGATCCTTCATCTTAGTGACATAATCACTAATGGTTTGACTTGGCTTCTTCTTGAATGTTGTAAACTCTGACCATAGACTTGCTTTCCGTGCTTTAGTAGTGCTTTGGAAATGATACTCCAATGCATTCCATATATCTTCAGATGATTCCAATCCTCTGATGTGTGGTAGCAAATGATCAGAGATTGTATTGTAGATGTAGGCTTTTGCACTTGCATCCTTCTTCTGCCAATGCTTTAAAGCATCAAGTTCTTCTTTCTTTGGTCGGCTTTCATCTTCAAATACTGGCTTCTCTTCTTCACCTGTAACATATATCATGAGATCCTTACTCATAAGTAAGGCTTCCATTCTCATTACCCATGCGGGGTAATTATCTCTGTCCAGTTTGTCAATGGAGATATGATCTGCCATAGTTCTTTCCTTCTGCTGCAACCTGTGAGCTTAAAGGATAAAGGATAATACCTTTTGAAGTTCTTTGTGTATGAGGATACTTTTGAAGTAACCTTTTGATGCCTAGTGTCTTCAAATGCTTCACCTTTCAAACTTTAATGGAAAACTTTACAAAACTTCTCGTACCTTTGTCGTCTTCTGCTCTCGAGAATCTTTCTGCTCTGATACCACTTGTTGATGTATGAAACACCACAAAAATGAGTTAATGTGACACTAGAACACCTCTATGGTCACCATTAACTCATTGCCACTCCAAACTTTGAGAAATGATATCCTAAAGTGAGAACTTTGCTTCTACAGAAATTCCTAGTCACCGAAATGGCATACCTTCAGTATTTTGCTAATTTCTCCTAGATCAAGTATTATTTCTCCATGAAACGTTACAGGCTGAAACTAGAAGAGTAGAGCTTTCCAACAAGCTATCATATGCATCAAACGGATCTCTAGAACTCAAGTTATGGCCTTCACAAGATGACCCTGTATGAGCTTCCAAAACTGGAAACTTTGCCTGTTTTAGTATTCCTGGTGTCCAAAAATAAAAAATTGGATGCCTGGCATCGAATTTCAGTCCAAGTCGATGCCGGGCATCGACTTTGGGCTTTTTTTGGCTATTTTTCTGCACCAAAAACACTCTATTTTACACACACATGAAGAAGATGACTTATATGCTAGAAGTCGATGCCGGGCATCCATTTTATGCTGGAACTCGATGCCAGGCATCGAGTTGCTCCACAAACTTCATATTTTTAGAAGATTCAACAACAGTTAACACACAGAGAATGAAAAAATGACTTATCAGCCAAGATTCGATGCCAGGCATCGAATTGCTCAGAAAAGATGAACTTTTGAATTCATCACACAGTAGGCAAGCATGAAGATGATGGAGAGAGACTCATACACAGAACTTTACTCAGTTCTTTCTAATAGCTATGAAAACTCAGAAGTTTTACAGATGCTTTCTCACTCAGAGAAGCCCGACTATACTCAGTCGTATAAAATGAACTCCTTCTTCTACTTCTTCTTCTCTCTCTCTCTCTGCGTCAGTTGATACAAACTAACTTATATAGATTTTTGTATTCTCGTGATTTTAAAAAACTTCTAGAACTAAAGTGAACTAACTTTACAAATATGATACATTTGTGAATTTGTCCCTTCACATAGGCATGGGGTTTTGTTCCTAAGAATTGACCTTCAAATATATGTCCAATTAGTGATTGTTTCTCCAACAGATTGTACCTGCATACCAAATACCTTGCTCATCAAATGTAACATCTTTTGATACAAGAAATTATTTTGTGGATGGACTCCACAACCTATATCCCATTTGCTTATCATCATAACCAATGAATACATATTTTTCAGCTTTAGGTTCTAACTTGTGTCTTAATTGTGATGGCACATATGCATATGCCAAACATCCAAATACTTTGCAATGATCCAAGGTAGGTCTCTTACCCCACCATGCCTCATATGGTGTCATACCCTGCAAAGCTTTACATGGTAGCCTATTGACCAAATAAGTAGCTGTATTTACAGCCTCAGCCCACAAATAATTTGGGAAATTTTTCTCCTTCATCATTGACCTTGCAAACTCAACAAGAGTTCTATTTCTTCTCTCTGCTACACCATTTTGTTGAGGAGAGTACCTGCAAGTGATTTCCCTTTTTATACCTGCATTCCACAAGTAATCACTGAACTCATTAGAGAAATACTCTCCCCTTCCATCTGACCTTAGTCTCTTCAACTTATGACCTGTAATTCTCTCTACATACACATGATAATGTTTGAATGTATTGAATATCTCTGACTTATCTTTGATCACATAGATAGTGATCCATCTGGTAGCATCATCAACATAAATCACATAGTACCTTGAACCGTTGATACTGAAATCCTTTGATGGTCCCCACACATCTGTGTGTACCAACTCAAGCTTCTCTGAATACATAAAACCATGCTTGGAATAAGATTGCTTATGAGCCTTACCTAATTGACATGCCTCACATATGTATGTCATATGTTGACCTGCAACATTAGGCAATGCAAGCACTGAACCATTGTTAATCATATCTTTGATACCTCTTTCATTGAAGTGCCCAAGCCTCTTGTGCCAAAGATCTAACTCAGAGATCTTATGTCCTCCATAAGTGAACAAGGCATGACCAACATTACCTTGAATTTTCAATGTGAACAATCTTCCTT
>CM035434.1:39177932-39180544 GCA_020310875.1 Ceratopteris richardii | reverse complement strand
TCTACAGAGCTGAGTATAAGGGAATGGTAGAAGCTGCAAAAGAAGTGATATGGTTGAAGACCTTGATGAAGAGTTTTGAGTTTGATCATAGTACTCCAATAATTTTTGGAGACAATATGAGTTCTTTGTATTTGGCAGCTAACCCTGTTTTTTCATGCCAGGACTAAGCATATAGAGATTCAGTATCATTTCTTGAGGGAAAAGGTACTTGATAAAGAGATTGAAGTGATGTACACTCAACAAAAGAACAAGTGGCAGATATGATGACAAAGAGTTTGGATGGACCTAAGTTACAAAGGTTCAAGACATGGCAAGTATCAAGAAGACAGAGAAGACCTCAATTGATGATTGAGGGGAGCTGTTGGTGCAGACCAATCACCAATTGAAGGCTTGGAAGATCAAATGATGAAGGAAGAATCAATTCCTAAAGTGTGGAAGAAGATTACAATCAGAGGACAAGAGAAGTGTACACATATGTACATTAGCATAGTCATAGATGACTTAGATCTTTTGTTCAGTAAGAATTATGTACAAATTATCTATAAATACCTTGAGAAAAGTCGGGGCATGTATGAGAGCTTATGTGACAATAGTTAGTAGTCAAGAATGAGGGAGATAGAAGTCATGAGATAGAGGAAAGTAAATTTGAGTTAGCTCTCATCACTCAGTTGTATTTTCTCTGAGTAAATGAAAAGTTTTGCACCCGATGTTTCTGCGTGTTCTCCTTCTACAGTAGATCAATTGTGGAATGCTTTTGTACAAGTCTAAGTTGAGAGTTGCTTGACCTCTGTGCAAAGTTTCAGCTTCCAATTGTAATCAGGCTGAGTGAATTAAGTGTAGAACTTCATATGTGAAGTGTATTCACAGGTTCCTAAAACAGGCGCATATTTTGAAGTCAATGTTTTGGTCATTTCTCCCAGCACAGTTTAAAGTTTTGCATGAGTGAGGGCTTAATCTTTAAGTTGGAAGATAAGCTACTTATGTCTAGAAGCATTTTGTAAAAACGGGTTCTATTCAAGGAGAACCAAGTCTTAAAGTTACAGGTGTAAAGTCGACTGTTTTGAATGACAGTTTCTGACATAGGTAATTTGTGAAATCAATTTCTCAAGTTATACTTAATCTTTTGAAGTGATTCAACTTGGAGTAGATGCGCAATCTCTAGGAGATACTTCGTACAAAGTTTCATCAAAAACTTTACACATTTGATAGGTCAATGTGGAAAAATAGTGCAGCAGACTTTTCTGTGTTTCATCTTCTTCACAGATTTGTTCATCTTTTGATAATTAGAAGTTGATCCTCTAAAGAGTGAAAGGTTTTGACTTATTCTTGGTATAGAGGTGCTCTAATCACAAGAATAAGTTGTTCTTTTGGAGATTAACACTCTCCATCATTGACTAGGGTCTTCCACATAAACTCCATCATTTGTGAACCTTACCTCATATCCTTTTTCCACAATTTGACCTACACTGATCAAATTCTTTGGAATTGTGGGAACATAAAGTACCTTACTCAGAAGAGTGCTCCCATCCTTAGCTTTGACTGAACCAATTGACTTTACCTTATGCTTTGTATTATCACCTGTCTGCACTGTATGATTAATTGCATTATGATCTAGGTCAGTCATCAAAGCAATATTTCCACTTAAATGATTACTACATCCTGAATCAATATAGAACACTCTCATGTCCTCATGTGAGGTTTCACATGTATTCATAATGAGAGTCGAATCCTCCTTTTGATCTGATGCATAGTTGTAGTAGGTGTTATTATAGGATTGATTTTGGAAGTTTCTTCCACCACCTCTTCCAAAAGAATTCCTACCACCTCTACCTCTGAAATTTCCTCTCTGAAATCTACCACCTCTTGCTCTTTGATTAAAGTTCTGATAATTACCATTGTTTTTGATTATTGTGCCAACAATCATGAGATAGATGATTGGTCTTACCACATATCCAACAAGCTCTTGCATTCTCTTTGTTGTTTTCTGCCTCTTCCTCTACCTCTGCCATTTCCTCTTCCTCTTATGAAGTTTGCTTGGTTTGATGTACCTTCTTCTTCACCTGATTGTTGCTTCCCTTTGTTGGCTTTCTTCTTGTCTTTAGAATACATTGCATGACCTGCACTCTTATCAACATCTCCTTTGATATCATTCTCAAAAGTTAGCATATGACCTAACAATTGATTCAAATCAGGAGTAAAGTGATCTAATGAAGTTCTGTAGATAAAATGAAAGGCTTCCATTTCTCATCTCCTCTTAGTCCTGTGAGTATTTGTCTTACCAATTTGTCTTCTTCAATATCTTCATCAACTGCACCTAAGAATCTGCAATGTCCTTCATCTTTGTCACATAATCAGAGATTGATTGTGAGGCCTTCTTCTTGAAGGTAGTAAATTCTGCCCATAGTGAAGCCTTCCTTGATTTGGTTGTATTTTGGAATGCTCTTCCAAAGCATTCCAAATGTCACAAGCACTTTCAAGTCCTCTAATGTGAGGAAGCAAATAGTCTTGACTGCCATGTAGATGATGCTTCTTGCTTGAGCATCCTTCTTCATCCAATTCTTCAATCTGCAAGCTCCTCCTAGTTGGAACACTAGGATCTCTGAATTCTGGCT
>CM035434.1:39160432-39172932 GCA_020310875.1 Ceratopteris richardii | reverse complement strand
CTCCTGTCATCCTTGCAACCTGCCCAATCTGCATCTGAGTATACCTTAATATCAATGTCTGATGAATATGGAAAGTACAAACCATGATTTTGTGTTCCCTTTAGGTACTTTACTATCTTCTTGGCTGCCTCCAAATGTGGTACTCTTGGTTTATGCATAAATTGGCTAAGTACACTAACACCATATGATATATCAATCTTGGTTAAGGTAGCATAATTAAGACTACCTACCAAACTTTGGTAACCTGTAATATCCTTGAGTTCTTCTCCTTCATGTGCACTGAGTTTGTGGTTGACCTCCATAGGAATGTTTGAGACTTTAGCTTCCTGCAAATTAAACTTCTTGACCATGTCCTGAATGTACTTCTTCTGAGTAATAAATATACCTGAATTTGTGTAGACTAATTCAAGTCCTAGGAAGTACTTCAATAATCCAAGATCATTGATCTTGAATTCCTTCATCATTTGTCCTTTGATGTGTCTTATTCCCTGAACATCATTTCCTGTAATAATGATGTCATCAACATAGACACACAAGTATATTACCTCTGAATTGTTCCTTTTTATAAACAATGAAGTATCTGCTTTACTCATCACAAATCCTTGATCTAGGAGATAGGTTGTCAACCTGTAATTCCATGCTCTAGGTGCCTGCTTTAATCCATACAGAGCCTTCTTCAATTTACAAACATGATTTACCTTATTGGGATCTTCATAGCCAGGTGGTTGTGACATGTAGACTTCTTCAGATATCCATCCATTCAAGAATGCATTCTTCACATCCAATTGGTACATGTTCCAATTCTTGGATGCAGCTACACTTACCATAACTCTGATAGTTGGCATCTTGGCCACAGGAGAAAATGTCTCCTCATAATCAATGCCTTGGGTTTGTGCAAAACCCTTGGCTACCAACCTAGCTTTATACCTGTTTATTGTACCATCTGAGTTCCTCTTGAGTTTGTAGATCCATCTAGATCCTATCACCTTCATTGAGTCCTTCTTGGGTACCAAGTCCCAAGTATCACTCTCCTTGAGAGCCTCCATTTCTTCATCCATTGCTTCCTTCCATTCTGGTTTAGTAATTGCTTCTTCAAATGTACCTGGTTCTTCATTCAAGAGATCCTTTGCAAGATATACAGAGTGCTTGGTTACAAGTGAAGTATCATACCCATACCTAATAGGTTTCTTCTTTTCTCTTTGAGATCTCCTCATAGCTTGAGTTGAGGATTCTGGATTGTCTTCTAGTTGCTTCATCTTCATCTTCCCTTTGGATTTCCAAGCCTTGAACTCTTCAATGTTGATGGTGTCTTCATCATCTGAGCTTGTGTCCTCTTTCTGAATTGGTTCTTGCCTGATAAGCTTTGGAAAGTCTTCTTCCATATCATAAGGTAGGCTAACTTTCCTGCACTCATTTTCATACCATGAATCATTCTCATCAAAGATGACATCTCTGCTTACCTTGAAGCCTTTGTTTGAGGGGTTATAAAACCTGTATCCCTTCTGATTCAAATCATAACCAATGAAGATACACTTTTCAGCCTTAGGGTCTAGCTTTCCCCTTACCTGTGAGGGAATATGCACATATGCTACACACCCAAAGATTTTACAATGATCCAGAGATGGTCTCTTACCATGCCAAGCCTCATAGGGTGTCATTCCATCAAGTGTCTTTGATGGCAACCTGTTAATTAAGTATGTGGCAGTAGATACACTCTCTGCCCAAAGATAATTTGGTAATTTTTCTCATTAAGCATAGATCTAGCTGTCTCTACAATGAGTCTATTCCTTCTCTCAGCTACCCCATTTTGTTCAGGTGAGTACCTTGTAGTAATCTCCCTCTTGATGCCTCTTTCCTGCAAGAAATCCTCAAAGTCATTGGAGAAGTATTCTCCACCACCATCTGACCTTAGCCTCTTCAAATGTCTACCTGTTTGATTTTCAACTAATGCAAGATACCTTTTGAAACAATTAAATACTTCATCCTTATGTTTCATGAAGTATAAGACAGTCCACCTGCTATAGTCATCAATAAAGGACACATAGTACCTTGATCCAGATATGGATGGCTCCTTGCTAGGTCCCCAAACATCTGTATGCACCAATTCCAGATAATCTTCATGCATAAAACCTTTCTTGATATAGGGCAATCTGTGTGACTTACCAAATTGACAAGCCCCACACTTGTATATCATATGTTGCTTGGATACATTAGGTATCCCAAGCACACATTGATCTCTACTCATTTGTTTTAGAGTCCTCTCTCCAATGTGACCTAATCTTGATGGAGAGTGTTAATCTCCAAAAGAACAAGTTGACCTTGAATTAGATCACCTCTATATCAAGATCAACTTTAGACTCCACCTAATTTAGAGAATCTTCACCAAATTATCAGAAAAATTGAAAGTTCTGAAAAATTAACTTCTCAGAAAAGTCTGCTGCAGATTAGTCACTCATTGACTAATCAATCCTGTAAAGTTTTTGATAAAACTTTGCACAACACTTCGCCTTAAGGTTGCGCAACTTTGCCAAGTTAAATCTCTCAAAAAGATTAACCATACACTGAGAAATGTGTGAAACACTTTACCTATGTCTGAAAGTACTTCTCTGCAATGGCGACTTTGACACCTGCAACTTCTTAGCACTGGTTCTCCCAACTCTGAACCCGTTTCATCAAGATCTTCTAGCCATAGATGGCTTACCTTCCAACTTAGATTTTGAGCCCTCACTTGTGTAAAACTTTACACTGTAGACTGAGCAATGATCATTTCATTGAAGATGAAATGTGCGCCAGATTTCTCGACTCTTAGAACATTCTTACATATGAATGTTCCTAACCAAAATTCTCACAGCCTGATTACAATTAACCTCTCAAATTCTAGCCATAGATAGATTAGCTATGGACTTAGATACGTGTAAAAGGATTTCTCAAAAGATTAAGCACAGAAGGAGCAGACAGCAAAATATCGGGCGCAAAAATTCTCGATTTCTCAGAAAATTTACATTTCAGTGAGGATGGACAATTCACTCACTCTTCATGTGTCTAATGACACTAATTTCTCTCTCCCTATTCTCAAATCTCTTCTACTCTACTTGCCCGACATTTTCAAACATATTTATAGATGAATATATACAAGTGTATGATTTAAACAAGGGTATAAGTCAGCTAATGTACATATGTGTACATATCTTTGAGTTTTCTGAAAATGTCCTTCCTTCAACCATCTGACTTTGTTTCCTTCTTGACTCCTTGAATTCATTTCTCCATAATCCTTCAATTGATGATTGTCATGCACCAACAGCTCCCCCTCAATCATTAATTGAGGTTCTTCTCTATCTTCTTTACTCCAGCCATATCCTTGAATCTTTGTAGTTTTGGTCCATCTAGACTTTTAGTCATCATATCTGCAACTTGATCTTTTGTGGGAGTGTGTATGACTTCAATCTCTTTCTCAATGACCTTCTCTCTCAGAAAATGATACTGTATTTCAATATGCTTAGTTCTAGCATGAAATACAGGATTAGCTGCCAAGTATAATGAACTCATATTGTCTCCACAAATAATAGGAGTACTCTGAATCACATCAAAAACTTTCAAAAGTGTCTTTAGCCATATTACCTCTTTTGCAGCTTCCACCATACCTTTATATTCTGCCTCTGTGGATGACAAAGCAACTGTATGTTGCTTCTTGGAACACCATGAAATCAATTTGTCTCCTATATAGCACAAGTATCCATGTGTTGATCTTCTATCATCCACATTACCTGCCCAATCTGCATCACTATATATCTTGATTCTTGTATCTGAAGTAAACCCATAGTACAACCCTTCTTTGAGTGTACCCTTGATGTACCTAAGTACTCTTTGTCCTGCAATCCAATGTTCCTTTCTAGGACAATGCATGAATTGTGAAAGCACACCAACTGCATATGACAAGTCAGGCCTTGTCAATGTAGCATAAATCAAGCTACCAACCAAACTTTGATAGAGTTTCATATCTCTGAACTCTTCTCCTCCAAACCTAGACAATTTATGGTTCACTTCCAAAGGTGTAGGTGCAACCCTGCAATCTTCCATTTTAAATTTGGTTAGCAAATTTTTAAGATACCTTTCTTGGGTCACATATACTCCATGTTGAGTATAAGAGATCTCCATTCCCAAGAAGAATGATAAGTTCCCCAAATCACTGATTTTGAACTCTTTCTCCATCTGCTTTTTGATCATTTGTATTCCCTTATCATCTGTTCCTGTAAGTATTATGTCATCAACATAAATACACACATAAATGAATCCATCTTCACTTGCTTTGACTAGCAAGCTACTATCTGCTTTTGATGCTTGAAATCCAAGATCATTCAAGAATTTCACAAGCCTATAATTCCAAGCCCTTGGGGCTTGCTTCAACCCATACAAAGCTCTCTTGAGCTTACACACATAATTTGGACTCACTTGATCTTTGAACCCATCTGGTTGCTCCATGTAGACTTCATCTGAAATGTAACCATTCAAGAAAGCATTTTTAACATCTAATTGAGACAACTTCCAACCTTTACAAGCAGCAATTGCAATGAGTGTCCTGATGGTTGTCATCTTTGCCACAGGACTATAAGTCTCATCATAGTCCACTCCATATGTCTGTGCATACCCTTTCACAACAAGTCTAGCTTTGTACCTAGACACACTTCCATCTGCAAATCTCTTTGTTTTGTAAACCCACTTACATCCAATAATCTTTTGACTATTAGGTTTAGGAACCAAATCCCATGTTTGATTCTCTATCAATGCATCATACTCCTCTTGCATAGCATCTTCCCAATTCTTCTTCCCTTTGGCTTCTTCATATGTAGAAGGATCTTCATCTGCTTTTACCAAATAAGCATAATCTTTAGTAGTCAAGAATGAAGTGTCATAGCTATACCTTGTAGGTTGCCATTTGTGCCTAGATGATCTCCTAACTTCTGCACTTCTTGAGGTCTCTGGTTCATCACATTCTGGATCAAACCTTGGCCTCTCTTCAACTTCAATCTGCACTTCATTACTTTCACTTTCATCAAGTAATTGAACCTTTGCTTTACCTTTCCTTTGTTCCACTACTTCTTCATCATCTGCATGTACATTATATTTACCTGCATACCAAGTACCTTGCTCATCAAATGTAACATCCTTGGATACAATAAATTGCTTTGTGGATGGACTCCACAACCTGTATCCCATTTGCTTATCATCATAACCAATGAATACATACTTCTCTGCCTTAGGCTCCAACTTATGCCTCAATTGAGATGGCACATATGCATATGCCAAGCATCCAAATATTCTGCAATGATCCAAGGTAGGTTTCTTACCCCACCAAGCTTCATATGGTGTCATACCCTGCAAAGCTTTACAAGGCAATCTATTAACCAAATATGTAGCTGTATTAACAGCCTCAGCCCACAAATAATTTGGGCAATTCTTCTCTTTCATCATGGACCTTGCAAACTCAACAAGAGTCCTATTTCTTCTTTCTGCTACCCCATTTTGTTGAGGAGAGTACCTGCAAGTAACTTCTCTCTTTATACCTGCATTCCACAAATAATCATTGAACTCATTTGAAAAATACTCTCCCCCTCCATCTGACCTTAGTCTCTTCAATTTTTGACCTGTAATCCTTTCTGCATATGCATGATAGTGTTTAAATGTATTAAACACTTCTGACTTTTCCTTAATCACATAAATTGTGATCCACCTGGTAGCATCATCAACATATATAACATAATATCTTGAACCATTTATACTAAAGTCCTTTGAAGGACCCCACACATCTGTATGCACCAATTCAAGTCTTTCTGAATACATAAACCCATGCTTGGAGTAGGATTGCTTATGAGCCTTACCTAATTGACATGCCTCACATCTGTATGTCATGTGTTGACCTGCAATGTTAGGCATTCCAAGCACTGAATCATTGTTAATCATTTCTTTGATACCTCTTTCATTAAAGTGTCCAAGTCTTTTGTGCCAAAGATCCAATTCTGACACCTTCTGCTCTCCATATGTGAACATAGCATGTCCAACATTTCCTTGTACCTTCAATGTGAAAAGCCTTCCTTCTTTCTTTCCTGCAATAACTTGTTTATACCCTTGACTAGGGTCTTCCACATAAACTCCATCATTTGTGAACCTTACCTCATATCCTTTTTCCACAATTTGACCTACACTGATCAAATTCTTTGGAATTGTGGGAACATAAAGTACCTTACTCAGAAGAGTGCTCCCATCCTTAGCTTTGACTGAACCAATTGACTTTACCTTATGCTTTGTATTATCACGTGTCTGCACTGTATGATTAATTGCATTATGATCTAGGTCAGTCATCAAAGCAATATTTCCACTTAAATGATTACTACATCCTGAATCAATATAGAACACTCTCATGTCCTCATGTGAGGTTTCACATGTATTCATAATGAGAGTCGAATCCTCCTTTTGATCTGATGCATAGTTGTAGTAGGTGTTATTATAGGATTGATTTTGGAAGTTTCTTCCACCACCTCTTCCAAAAGAATTCCTACCACCTCTACCTCTGAAATTTCCTCTCTGAAATCTACCATCTCTTGCTCTTTGATTAAAGTTCTGATAATTACCATTGTTTTGATTATTGTGCCAACAATCATGAGATAGATGATTGGTCTTACCACATATCCAACAAGCTCTTGCATTCTCTTTGTTGTTTCTGCCTCTTCCTCTACCTCTGCCATTTCCTCTTCCTCTTATGAAGTTTGCTTGGTTTGATGTACCTTCTTCTTCACCTGATTGTTGCTTCCCTTTGTTGGCTTTCTTCTTGTCTTTAGAATACATTGCATGACCTGCACTCTTATCAACATCTCCTTTGATATCATTCTCAAAAGTTAGCATATGACCTAACAATTGATTCAAATCAGGAGTAAAGTGATCTAATGAAAGTTCTGTAGATAAAATGAAAGGCTTCCATTTCTCATCTCCTCTTAGCCCTGTGAGTATTTGTCTTACCAATTTGTCTTCTTCAATATCTTCATCCACTGCACCTAGAGAATCTGCAATGTCCTTCATCTTTGTCACATAATCAGAAATTGATTGTGAGGCCTTCTTCTTGAAGGTAGTAAACTCTGCCCATAGTGAAGCCTTCCTTGATTTGGTTGTATTTTGGAAATGCTCTTCCAAAGCATTCCAAATGTCACAAGCACTTTCAAGTCCTCTAATGTGAGGAAGCAAATAGTCATTGACTGCCATGTAGATGATGCTTCTTGCTTGAGCATCCTTCTTCATCCAATTCTTCAAATCTGCAAGCTCCTCCCTAGTTGGAACACTAGGATCTCTGAATTCTGGCTTTTCTTCATCTCCTGTGATATATCCTATCAAATCTTTGCTCATAAGGTGAGCTTCCATCCTCATAGACCATGCAGGATAGTTCTCTCTATCCAACTTTTCAATTTGGAGACTATCTCCCATCTTTACTTCACCTGTAGCTTCAAATCTTTAACCTTTACAGATAATAAATGTACCTTTACTTCGAATGTTGCTCCTTCTGATCCTTTTGATGCTCTTTGTATCTCTTCCTTTGATCTTTCTTCAACCTTTACCCTTCTGCACCTTCAAAATGTAAAGTTTTGTATTTCTGCAATAGTCGGAGTCTTCTTCACTTCAATTTTGACACAACCTGCTCTGATACCACTGATGGAGAGTGTTAATCTCCAAAAGAACAAGTTGACCTTGAATTAGATCACCTCTATATCAAGATCAACTTTAGACTCCACCTAATTTAGAGAATCTTCACCAAATTATCAGAAAAATTGAAAGTTCTGAAAAATTAACTTCTCAGAAAAGTCTGCTGCAGATTAGTCACTCATTGACTAATCAATCCTGTAAAGTTTTTGATAAAACTTTGCACAACACTTCGCCTTAAGGTTGCGCAACTTTGCCAAGTTAAATCTCTCAAAAAGATTAACCATACACTGAGAAATGTGTGAAACACTTTACCTATGTCTGAAAGTACTTCTCTGCAATGGCGACTTTGACACCTGCAACTTCTTAGCACTGGTTCTCCCAACTCTGAACCCGTTTCATCAAGATCTTCTAGCCATAGATGGCTTACCTTCCAACTTAGATTTTGAGCCCTCACTTGTGTAAAACTTTACACTGTAGACTGAGCAATGATCATTTCATTGAAGATGAAATGTGCGCCAGATTTCTCGACTGTTAGAACATTCTTACATATGAATGTTCCTAACCAAAATTCTCACAGCCTGATTACAATTAACCTCTCAAATTCTAGCCATAGATAGATTAGCTATGGACTTAGATACGTGTAAAAGGATTTCTCAAAAGATTAAGCACAGAAGGAGCAGACAGCAAAATATCGGGCGCAAAAATTCTCGATTTCTCAGAAAATTTACATTTCAGTGAGGATGGACAATTCACTCACTCTTCATGTGTCTAATGACACTAATTTCTCTCTCCCTATTCTCAAATCTCTTCTACTCTACTTGCCCGACATTTTCATACATATTTATAGATGAATATATACAAGTGTATGACTTAAACAAGGGTATAAGTCAGCTAATGTACATATGTGTACATATCTTTGAGTTTTCTGAAAATGTCCTTCCTTCAACCATCTGACTTTGTTTCCTTCTTGACTCCTTGACTTCATTTCTCCATAATCCTTCAATTGATGATTGTCATGCACCAACAGCTCCCCCTCAATCATTAATTGAGGTTCTTCTCTATCTTCTTTACTCCAGCCATATCCTTGAATCTTTGTAGTTTTGGTCCATCTAGACTTTTAGTCATCATATCTGCAACTTGATCTTTTGTGGGAGTGTGTATGACTTCAATCTCTTTCTCAATGACCTTCTCTCTCAGAAAATGATACTGTATTTCAATATGCTTAGTTCTAGCATGAAATACAGGATTAGCTGCCAAGTATAATGAACTCATATTGTCTCCACAAATAATAGGAGTACTCTGAATCACATCAAAAACTTTCAAAAGTGTCTTTAGCCATATTACCTCTTTTGCAGCTTCCACCATACCTTTATATTCTGCCTCTGTGGATGACAAAGCAACTGTATGTTGCTTCTTGGAACACCATGAAATCAATTTGTCTCCTATATAGCACAAGTATCCATGTGTTGATCTTCTATCATCCACATTACCTGCCCAATCTGCATCACTATATATCTTGATTCTTGTATCTGAAGTAAACCCATAGTACAACCCTTCTTTGAGTGTACCCTTGATGTACCTAAGTACTCTTTGTCCTGCAATCCAATGTTCCTTTCTAGGACAATGCATGAATTGTGAAAGCACACCAACTGCATATGACAAGTCAGGCCTTGTCAATGTAGCATAAATCAAGCTACCAACCAAACTTTGATAGAGTTTCATATCTCTGAACTCTTCTCCTCCAAACCTAGACAATTTATGGTTCACTTCCAAAGGTGTAGGTGCAACCCTGCAATCTTCCATTTTAAATTTGGTTAGCAAATTTTTAAGATACCTTTCTTGGGTCACATATACTCCATGTTGAGTATAAGAGATCTCCATTCCCAAGAAGAATGATAAGTTCCCCAAATCACTGATTTTGAACTCTTTCTCCATCTGCTTTTTGATCATTTGTATTCCCTTATCATCTGTTCCTGTAAGTATTATGTCATCAACATAAATACACACATAAATGAATCCATCTTCACTTGCTTTGACTAGCAAGCTACTATCTGCTTTTGATGCTTGAAATCCAAGATCATTCAAGAATTTCACAAGCCTATAATTCCAAGCCCTTGGGGCTTGCTTCAACCCATACAAAGCTCTCTTGAGCTTACACACATAATTTGGACTCACTTGATCTTTGAACCCATCTGGTTGCTCCATGTAGACTTCATCTGAAATGTAACCATTCAAGAAAGCATTTTTAACATCTAATTGAGACAACTTCCAACCTTTACAAGCAGCAATTGCAATGAGTGTCCTGATGGTTGTCATCTTTGCCACAGGACTATAAGTCTCATCATAGTCCACTCCATATGTCTGTGCATACCCTTTCACAACAAGTCTAGCTTTGTACCTAGACACACTTCCATCTGCAAATCTCTTTGTTTTGTAAACCCACTTACATCCAATAATCTTTTGACTATTAGGTTTAGGAACCAAATCCCATGTTTGATTCTCTATCAATGCATCATACTCCTCTTGCATAGCATCTTCCCAATTCTTCTTCCCTTTGGCTTCTTCATATGTAGAAGGATCTTCATCTGCTTTTACCAAATAAGCATAATCTTTAGTAGTCAAGAATGAAGTGTCATAGCTATACCTTGTAGGTTGCCATTTGTGCCTAGATGATCTCCTAACTTCTGCACTTCTTGAGGTCTCTGGTTCATCACATTCTGGATCAAACCTTGGCCTCTCTTCAACTTCAATCTGCACTTCATTACTTTCACTTTCATCAAGTAATTGAACCTTTGCTTTACCTTTCCTTTGTTCCACTACTTCTTCATCATCTGCATGTACATTATATTTACCTGCATACCAAGTACCTTGCTCATCAAATGTAACATCCTTGGATACAATAAATTGCTTTGTGGATGGACTCCACAACCTGTATCCCATTTGCTTATCATCATAACCAATGAATACATACTTCTCTGCCTTAGGCTCCAACTTATGCCTCAATTGAGATGGCACATATGCATATGCCAAGCATCCAAATATTCTGCAATGATCCAAGGTAGGTTTCTTACCCCACCAAGCTTCATATGGTGTCATACCCTGCAAAGCTTTACAAGGCAATCTATTAACCAAATATGTAGCTGTATTAACAGCCTCAGCCCACAAATAATTTGGGCAATTCTTCTCTTTCATCATGGACCTTGCAAACTCAACAAGAGTCCTATTTCTTCTTTCTGCTACCCCATTTTGTTGAGGAGAGTACCTGCAAGTAACTTCTCTCTTTATACCTGCATTCCACAAATAATCATTGAACTCATTTGAAAAATACTCTCCCCCTCCATCTGACCTTAGTCTCTTCAATTTTTGACCTGTAATCCTTTCTGCATATGCATGATAGTGTTTAAATGTATTAAACACTTCTGACTTTTCCTTAATCACATAAATTGTGATCCACCTGGTAGCATCATCAACATATATAACATAATATCTTGAACCATTTATACTAAAGTCCTTTGAAGGACCCCACACATCTGTATGCACCAATTCAAGTCTTTCTGAATACATAAACCCATGCTTGGAGTAGGATTGCTTATGAGCCTTACCTAATTGACATGCCTCACATCTGTATGTCATGTGTTGACCTGCAATGTTAGGCATTCCAAGCACTGAATCATTGTTAATCATTTCTTTGATACCTCTTTCATTAAAGTGTCCAAGTCTTTTGTGCCAAAGATCCAATTCTGACACCTTCTGCTCTCCATATGTGAACATAGCATGTCCAACATTTCCTTGTACCTTCAATGTGAAAAGCCTTCCTTCTTTCTTTCCTGCAATAACTTGTTTATACCCTTGACTAGGGTCTTCCACATAAACTCCATCATTTGTGAACCTTACCTCATATCCTTTTTCCACAATTTGACCTACACTGATCAAATTCTTTGGAATTGTGGGAACATAAAGTACCTTACTCAGAAGAGTGCTCCCATCCTTAGCTTTGACTGAACCAATTGACTTTACCTTATGCTTTGTATTATCACGTGTCTGCACTGTATGATTAATTGCATTATGATCTAGGTCAGTCATCAAAGCAATATTTCCACTTAAATGATTACTACATCCTGAATCAATATAGAACACTCTCATGTCCTCATGTGAGGTTTCACATGTATTCATAATGAGAGTTGAATCCTCCTTTTGATCTGATGCATAGTTGTAGTAGGTGTTATTATAGGATTGATTTTGGAAGTTTCTTCCACCACCTCTTCCAAAAGAATTCCTACCACCTCTACCTCTGAAATTTCCTCTCTGAAATCTACCATCTCTTGCTCTTTGATTAAAGTTCTGATAATTACCATTGTTTTGATTATTGTGCCAACAATCATGAGATAGATGATTGGTCTTACCACATATCCAACAAGCTCTTGCATTCTCTTTGTTGTTTCTGCCTCTTCCTCTACCTCTGCCATTTCCTCTTCCTCTTATGAAGTTTGCTTGGTTTGATGTACCTTCTTCTTCACCTGATTGTTGCTTCCCTTTGTTGGCTTTCTTCTTGTCTTTAGAATACATTGCATGACCTGCACTCTTATCAACATCTCCTTTGATATCATTCTCAAAAGTTAGCATATGACCTAACAATTGATTCAAATCAGGAGTAAAGTGATCTAATGAAAGTTCTGTAGATAAAATGAAAGGCTTCCATTTCTCATCTCCTCTTAGCCCTGTGAGTATTTGTCTTACCAATTTGTCTTCTTCAATATCTTCATCCACTGCACCTAGAGAATCTGCAATGTCCTTCATCTTTGTCACATAATCAG
>CM035434.1:39152932-39155432 GCA_020310875.1 Ceratopteris richardii | reverse complement strand
TATTAGTAGACACATATGATAATTGAATTTCTTTGCTAAGTAACTTTTCCCTCACATAGTGGTAGTGAACCTCTATGTGTTTTGTCCTAGCATGATAAACTGGATTAGCTGCTAGGTGAAGAGAACTTGTGTTATCCCCAAATATGATTGGTGGCCTTGTGTATAAGCCCAATTCTGAATATAATAGCTTCAACCATATGGCTTCTTGAGTGGCATTGGCTAGCCCTCTGTACTCTGCCTCAGTAGATGATAGAGCTACTGTGGGTTGTTTCTTGGATGACGAAGAAATTGGTTTATCACCTGCAAAACATATGTAACCAGATGTACTCCTCCTGTCATCCTTGCAACCTGCCCAATCTGCATCTGAGTATACCTTAATATCAATGTCTGATGAATATGGAAAGTACAAACCATGATTTTGTGTTCCCTTTAGGTACTTTACTATCTTCTTGGCTGCCTCCAAATGTGGTACTCTTGGTTTATGCATAAATTGGCTAAGTACACTAACACCATATGATATATCAATCCTGGTTAAGGTAGCATAATTAAGACTACCTACCAAACTTTGGTAACCTGTAATATCCTTGAGTTCTTCTCCTTCATGTGCACTGAGTTTGTGGTTGACCTCCATAGGAATGTTTGAGACTTTAGCTTCCTGCAAATTAAACTTCTTGACCATGTCCTGAATGTACTTCTTCTGAGTAATAAATATACCTGAATTTGTGTAGACTAATTCAAGTCCTAGGAAGTACTTCAATAATCCAAGACAAGGGTATAAGTCAGCTAATGTACATATGTGTACATATCTTTGAGTTTTCTAAAAATGTCCTTCCTTCAACCATCTGACTTTGTTTCCTTCTTGACTCCTTGACTTCATTTCTCCATAATCCTTCAATTGATGATTGTCATGCACCAACAAATCTCTTATGCCAAATCTCCAATTCTGATAGGGTTTGATCCTTATAGTTGTACAAAGCAATACTCTTAGTGTCTTCAAGTTCAAAGGTAAACAATCTACCTGATTTTTCTCCCTTGGCTATCCTTCTGAATCCATGTCTTGGATCCTCCACATATGCACCATGTTGAGTGAACCTGACCTGTAGACCTTTTTCAACAATCTGACCTACACTCATCAGATTCTTGGTGATTGTTGGAACATACAACACTCTGCTTAGTAAATTCTGATTACCATCACTTGTTTTGACATTGCCTACTTTAACAACTGAATGTTTAGTGTCATCACCTGTCTGCACTTGGTGCTTGCCTTTAGGTTCTTCCAAATCAGAGAGTAAGGCAACATTTCCAGCTACATGGTTAGAGCAACCTGAATCAATATAGAATAAGTGATCATCATTGATACCTGATTTAGATGTCATGTTCATGATCAACAAGGAATCATCTTGCTCCTCTGCATAATTGTTGTAATCCTTCCTATTCCTGTATCCACCTTGATAATTGCCATTGTGATTGTAGCTATTGTTGTAATTATTGTTGTAGCCATGGTAGCCTTGAGATTGATTGAATCTTCCTCTGCCTTGAGAGTATCCTCCTCTTTGGTGACCTCTTCCTCTTTGGTTCTTGTAGTTTTTGTAGCATTCATCTGTAGTATGATTAGACAAGCCACAGATATTGCATGGAGATTGATTGTAGGGTCTCCCCCTACCTGACTTACCTCCTCTGCCCCTACCTCTAGATGATCTACCTCTCCCTGCATAGTTTGCTTGGGAGGTAGAGCCTTCTTCATCAACCTTCTTGCTTTTACCCTTGTCTTTAGTCTTCTTATCAGTATATAGGGCAGAGGGATTATTACCTTTTGATTGCTCTCCATTCTTTGTGATCTTTGCTTCATGTGTAAAGAGTTGTCCAATCAGAGTTGTTAGATCAGGTGCTTGGATGTCCATGTACAAGTCCATTGCAGTGGTAAAGCTCTCCCACTTGTCATCTGCCTTTAGTCCATTGATCACTTGTCTGACTATCTGCTCTTCCTCAATTTCTTCTCCAACACTTGCAAGTTGATCTGCAATGTCTTTGACTTTGGTGACAAAATCTGAGACACATTGTTTTGATTGCTTCCTAAGAGTTGTAAACTCAATCCATAGCTGATTCTTTCTGGCCCTTGTGCTTGATGAAAAATATGTTGACAAGGTTTCCCAAGTTTCTTGGGAAGTCTTACAATTCCTCACATGAGGTAAAAGGAAATCAGAAATAGAGTTTAGAAGATATGACCTTGCCAAAGCATCTTTTGCACACCATTGGTTGAGCCTCTCATGTTCATCCTTTGTAGGTAGGCCTCTGGTTTTGAATGAGGGCAACCCCTCATCTCTTGATATGTATCCATACAAGCTTCTCCCTTGTAGATAGGTCTTCATTCTCAATGACCAAGCCTGGTAATTATTTCTATCCAATTTGTCAATGAAGGAAGGAAAACCATCACCCATGATTACCTTATTTGCTCTGATACCACTGTTGGATGTGATGGCTGGATACACTTAGAAGATCA
>CM035434.1:39145432-39147932 GCA_020310875.1 Ceratopteris richardii | reverse complement strand
AGGGATATGAAGTAAGATTCACTAATGAAGGAGTATACGTGGAAGATCCCAGTCAAGGGTATAAACAGATTGTTTCAGGAAAGAAAGAAGGAAGACTGTTTACACTGAAGATTCAAGGCAACATTGGTCAGGCCATGTTTACATATGAAGGACATAAAATTTCTGAGTTAGATCTTTGGCACAAGAGGCTTGGACATTTCAATGAAAGAGGTATTAAAGATATGATTAACAATGGTTCAGTGCTTGGATTGCCTAATGTTGCAGGTCAACATATGACATACAAATGTGAGGCATGTCAATTAGGTAAAGCTCATAAGAATTCTTACTCCAAGCATGGTTTTATGTACTCAAAGAAGCTTGAGTTGGTACACACAGATGTGTGGGGACTGTAAGGAATTGAACTCACAACCTCTTGGTTAGGAATGTGATGGGCTAACCACTTGCCCCAAAAGCCATGGTTGAGGATTACTTCCTAATCCTCTCTCTTAGGGTGTAGTTCAACCATCTCCTACTAGGATTATGTTACATTCTTTCCCCCTTGGTCGATCATTGTCCTCAATGATCTACTCTTGTATCCCTCTAGCCTCGGTGATCAGTCCCTTGAACTCCCTAGGTGCCCTTGAATTGATGTTCCTCAACCTCGCACAGTTTCTTGAACCTTGTTCGCAACATTGGTCTCTTGAACCCTTGCTCTCAACCTTGGTGTCTTGAACCTTCTTGTTCGCAACCTTGGTGTCTCGAGCCCTTGTTCTCAACCTTAGTGTTGAACCTTGTTCTCACCCATGCTTGGTATCTTGAACACTCAATCAAGTGCCACCCAAGGTTTCACAAGGACTTCACACTTCCAAGCTAGCTCATTGGAAAGTTCGTTCCGAGAGCTTTCCAACGGTATATTACACGCCTCAATCTGACCTACGGATTGAGAGATACACCCCAATCATTGTAAAGTCCATCCTTGAAACCGACGCGCGCGCCTTCCACAATTCCTACCCTTTCACATAGAGGATGCCCAAGCGCCTTTTTTGAGAGGCCATTGGATCATTCCACCTTGCCCAAGCCTACTTCCTAGGCTCTGATACCAATGTACGGAATTGAACTCACAACCTCTTGGTTAGGAATGTGATGGGCTAACCACTTGCCCCAAAAGCCATGGTTGAGGATTACTTCCTAATCCTCTCTCTTAGGGTGTAGTTCAACCATCTCCTACTAGGATTATGTGACAGGGACCATCAAAGGATTTCAGTATAAATGGGTCAAGATATTATGTGATTTATGTTGATGATGCTACTAGATGGATCACTATCTATGTGATCAAGGATAAGTCAGAAATATTCAATACATTCAAACATTATCATGCGTATGCAGAAAGAACTACAGGTCATAAACTGAAGAGACTAAGATCAGATGGAGGGGGAGAGTATTTCTCCAACGAATTCAGTGACTACTTATGGAATGCAGGTATAAAAAGGGAAGTTACTTGCAGATATTCTCCTCAACAAAATGGTGTAGCAGAAAGGAGGAATAGGACTCTTGTTGAGTTTGCAAGGTCCATGATGAATGAGAAAAATTGCCCTAATTATTTGTGGGCTGAAGCTGTAAATACAGCTACTTATTTGGTAAATAGGTTACCATGTAAAGCCTTACAGGGTATGACACCATATGAAGCTTGGTGGGGTAAAAGACCTACCCTAGATCATTGCAGAGTATTTGGATGTGTGGCATATGCATATGTGCCATCACAATTAAGACACAAATTGGAACCTAAAGCTGAAAAATATGTTTTCATTGGTTATGATGACAGACAGATGGGATACAGGTTGTGGAATCCATCCACAAAACGTTTTCTGGTTTCGAAAGATGTTACGTTTGATGAGCAAAGTTCTTGGTATGTAGGAACAGTTAATAACAATACAGGTGATGAAGAAGAAGTGAGTCAAAAGAAAGGTAAATCAAAGGTTCAAATAATTGATGAAGAAGAAAATTATGAAGTACAGGAAGAAGTTGAAGAAAGGTCAAGATTTGATCCTGAGTGTGAAGAACCAGAAACCTCAAGGACTGGAGAACTCAGAAGGTCATCAAGAAATAGATGGCAACCTACAAGGTACAGTTATGATACTTCATTTTTGGCTACGAAAGATTATGCTTACATAATGAAAGCAGATGAAGACCCTTCTACATATGAAGAGGCAAAAGGTAAGGAAAAATGGGAGAAAGCTATGCAAGAAGAACATGATGCATTGGTGGAAAATCAAACATGGGATTTAGTTCCTAAACCAAATAGCCAGAAGATTATTGGATGCAAGTGGGTCTACAAGACTAAAAGATTTGCAGATGGAAGTCTGTCTAGATACAAAGCTAGACTTGTTGTCAAAGGGTTTGCTCAGACTTATGGTGTTGATTATGATGAGACTTATAGTCCAGTGGCAAAGATGACAACTATCAGAACACTCATAGCTGTTGCTGCGAGTAAAGGTTGGAAGTTATGTCAGTTAGATGTGAA
>CM035434.1:39125432-39130432 GCA_020310875.1 Ceratopteris richardii | reverse complement strand
TATGAGAGAGCATGAGAATAGAGTAATCAGGAGTTGTATGTGTCATTAGACATCTTAGAAGTGAGTCAAGACTCTCATATCACTCAGTTGTAATTTTTCTCAGAAATGAAGAAAATGTTGCACCCGATTTTTCTGAGTTTTCTCCTTCTGTGTTAGATCTTTTGTGAAATGGTTTTCGACACGTCTAAGTCTATAGGTAATCGACCTCTGTACAAATTTTTAGCTTCCAATTGTGATCAGGCTGAGAGAATTGAGTGTAGGAACATTTGCATATGTAAATGAGAAGAAGTGAAGTTACAGGACGCACAAAATTTGATACGAATGTTTTGATCAATTCTCCTTTCACAGTGTAAAGTTTTGAGCAAGCAAGAACTCAATCTTTAAGTTGGAAGGTAAGCTATTTGTGGCTAAAGGCATTTGCAGAAACGGGTTCTAGATTGAGAGAACCAAAGGTTTAAAGTCATATGTGTCTAAATCGACATCTCAGAAGAATAGTTTTAGACATAGGTGACTTGTGGAAGTTATTTCTCAAGATCTACTGAATCTTTTGGAGTGATTCAACTTGGTGAAGGTGCACAATCTATAGGCGACACCTCGTACAAAGTTTTATAAAAAACTTTACCCATTTGATAAGGCAATGAGTGAATTATGTGCAGCAGACTTTCTATGTAATCTCCTTCTTCACAGTCTGTTCAAGAATTTGACAATTGAGTATTGATCTTCTAAAATTGGTGAAGGTTTGAGTTATTCTTGTTATAGAGGTGCTCTAAATACAAGAATAACTTGTTCTTTTGGAGATTAACACTCTCCATCAGTGGTATCAGAGCTGGAAGCATCAGAATTGAAGTAAGGAGGACCTCGACTGCTGCAGGTGCAAAGAATTCAACATCTGAAGGTTCAAAAGGTGAAAGCTTGAGGATAAAGCTTGAGAAGAAGGTCATACGACACCAAGGAAGACAAAAAGGAGTATTATTCGAAGTAAAGGTACATCTATTACTCATAAAGATTAAAGAATTCAATATACAGGTGAAGAAAGGATGGGAGATTCTCTTCAGATAGAGAAATTGGATATAGAGTACTATCCAACATGGTCAATGAGGATGGAAGCTCATCTAATGAGCAAAGAATTGATAGGTTACATTACAGTTGAAGAAGAAAAGCCTCAATTCAGAGATCCTAGTGTTCCAACTAGGGAGGAATTATCAGATTTGAAGAATTGGATGAAGAGAGATGCTCAAGCTAGGAGCATTATCTATATGGCAGTCAATGATTACTTGCTACCTCACATTAGAGGTCTTGAAAGTGCAAGTGATATATGGAATGCTTTGGAGGAGCATTTCCAAAATACCACAAAGTCTAGCAAGGCATCCTTGTGGGCAGAATTTACCACATTCAAGAAGAAGGCCTCTCAATCCATCTCAGATTATGTAACCAGAATGAAGGACATTGCAGATGCATTAGGAGCTATTGATGAAGACATTGAGGAGGATAAATTGGTAAGACAAATCCTCACAGGTTTGAGAGGTGACGACAAATGGAAGCCATTCATTTTGTCTACTGAATTATCGCTTGATCATTTTACTCCTGACTTAAATCAGTTGCTAGGACATATGTTAACCTTTGAGCAGGATGTCAAAGGTGAAGGTGACAAGAGTACAGGTCATGCAATGTACTCAAAGGATAAGAAGAAAAATAGCAAAGGGAAGCAACAAGCAAATGAAGATGAAGGCACAACTAGTCAAGCCAACTTCCTAAGAGGAAGAGGAGGTAGCGAAGGTAGAGGAAGAGGCAGGAATAATAAAGATGGAGTCAAAGCTTGCTGGATTTGTGGTAAGACAAATCACTTAGCTAATGATTGTTGGCATAATAATCAGAGTAATGGTGGATATAATCAGAATTTTAATTCAAGAGGAAGAGGTGGAAGAAATCAAAGAGGTAACTTCAGAGGAAGAGGTAATAGGGGTTACTTTGGAAGAAATGCAGGTAGAGGATTCCAAAGTCAACAATACAATAATACCTACTACAATTATGCTTCAGATCAAAAGGAGGATTCAACATTGATAATGAATGCAACTTGTGAAAGGCAAAGTGAAGACCAACAAGTCTTCTACATTGACTCAGGGTGTAGCAATCACCTGAGTGGTAACATAGCATTGATGACTGATTTGGAAAATAAGGTATCTCATCATGTTGTTCAAACAGGTGACAATACAAAGCATAATGTGAAGTCAATTGGATCAGTGAAGGCCAAGGATGGAAGTACTCTCTTGAGTAAGTTCTTGTATGTTCCTACAATTCCTAAGAATCTAATAAGTGTAGGACAAATTGTTGAAAAAGTTTGTGAAGTTAGATTCACTAATGGAGTGTTTGTGGAAGACCCTAGCAATGGGTATAAAAACATTGTTTCAAGAAAGAAAGAAGGAAGCTTGTTCACATTAAAGATTCAAGGTAATGTTGGTCATGCCTTGTTCACTTATGGAGGACATAAGATCTCTGAGTTAGATCTTTGGCACAAGAGGCTTGGACACTTCAATGAAAGAGGTATCAAAGATATGATTAACAATGGTTCAGTGCTTGGATTGCCTAATGTTGCAGGTCAACATATGACATACAGATGTGAGGCATGTCAATTAGGTAAGGCTCATAAGCAATCTTATTCCAAGCATGGTTTTATGTATTCAGAGAAGCTTGAGTTGGTACACACAGATGTGTGGGGACGATCAAAGGATTTCAGTATAAATGGTTCAAGGTACTATGTGATTTATGTTGATGATGCTACCAGATGGATCACTATCTATGTGATCAAAGATAAGTCAGAGGTTTTCAATACATTCAAACATTATCATGTGTATGCAGAAAGAATTACAGGCCATAAATTGAAGAGACTAAGGTCAGATGGAGGGGGAGAGTATTTTTCTAATGAGTTCAGTGATTACTTGTGGAATGCAGGTATAAAAAGGGAAATCACTTGCAAGTACTCTCCTCAACAAAATGGTGTAGCAGAGAGAAGAAATAGAACTCTTGTTGAGTTTGCAAGGTCAATGATGAAGGAGAAAAATTGCCCAAATTATTTGTGGGCTGAGGCTGTAAATACAGCTACTTATTTGGTCAATAGGCTACCATGTAAAGCTTTGCAGGGTATGACACCATATGAGGCATGGTGGGGTAAGAGACCTACCTTGGATCATTGCAAAGTATTTGGATGTTTGGCATATGCATATGTGCCATCACAATTAAGACACAAGTTAGAACCTAAAGCTAAAAAGTATGTATTCATTGGTTATGATGATAGGTTGTGGAGTCCATCCACAAAACAATTTCTTGTATCAAAAGATATTACATTTGATGAGCAAGGTACTTGGTATGCAGGTACAATCAATATTAATACAGGTGATGAAGAAGTTGTGAGTCAAAAGAAAGGTAAATCAAAGGTTCAGATATTTGATGAAGAGGAGAATAATGAAGTGCAGGTTGAAGTTGAAGAAATGCCAAGATTTGATCCTGAGTGTGAAGAACCAGAAACCTCAAGGAGTGGAGAACTCAGAAGGTCATCAAGACACAAGTGGCAACCTACAAGGTATAGCTATGACACTTCTTTTTTGGCTACCAAACATTATGCTTACATGATAAAGGCGGATGAAGATCCTTCCACATATGAAGAGGCAAAAGGTAAGGAAAATTGGGAGAAAGCTATGCAGGAAGAATATGATGCATAAATGGAGAATCAGACATGGGATTTGGTTCCTAAACCAAATAGTCAGAAGATTATTGGATGCAAATGGGTCTACAAGACTAAGAGGTTTGCAGATGGAAGTGTTTCTAGGTATAAAGCTAGACTTGTTGTGAAAGGGTTTGCTCAGACATATGTTATTGATTATGATGAGACCTATAGTCCTGTGGCAAAGATGATAACCATCAGGACACTCATAGCCATTGCTGCATGTAAAGGTTGGAAATTATGTCAATTAGATGTGAAGAATGCTTTTTTAAATGGTTACATTTCAGATGATGTTTTCATGGAGCAACCACAAGGATTCAGAGATGGAAGGTATCCAGATCATGTATGTAAGCTCAAGAGAGCTTTGTATGGTTTGAAGCAGGCCCCAAGGGCATGGAATTATAGACTTGTGAAGTTCTTGAAAGAACTTGGATTTCAAGTATCTAAGGCAGACAGTAGCTTGCTTGTTAAAGCAAGTGATGATGGGTTCATTTACATGTGCATATATGTTGATGATATAATTCTTATAGGTACAGATGAGAAAGGCATTCAAAGCCTAAAGAAGCAAATGGAGAAAGAGTTCAAAATCAGTGACTTGGGAGACTTGTCATATTTCTTGGGCATGGAGATTTCATACACTCAACATGGAGTGTATGTGACTCAAGAAAGGTATTTGAGAAACTTGTTAATCAAGTTTAAAATGAATGATTGCAGGGTAGCACCTACTCCAATGGAGGTGAATCACAAATTGAGCAGATATGGTGGAGAAGAACTCAAGGATATGAAGTTGTATCAGAGTTTGGTTGGTAGTCTTATCTATGCTACATTAACTAGGCGTGATTCATCATATGCAGTTCGAGTTTTGTCTCAATTCATGCATTGTCCTAGGAAAGAACATTGGATTGCAGGTCAAAGAGTGTTGAGGTACATTAAGGGTACACTCAAAGAGGGTTTGTATTATGGTTTTACATCAGATACAAACATCAAAATATATAGTGATGCAGATTGGGCAGGTAATCCTGATGATAGAAGATCAACATATGGATACTTGTGTTATGTGGGAGATAAGCTAATCTCTTGGTGTTCAAAGAAGCAACACACAGTTGCTTTATCATCTATAGAAGCTGAGTACAAAGGTATGGTTGAAGCTGCAAAGGAAGTGATATGGCTTAAGACTCTCATGAAGAGTTTTGACACCATACAGAGTACACCAATCATTTATGGAGATAACATGAGTTCAGTGTATTTAGCTGCTAATCCTGTGTTTCATGTAAGGACTAAA
>CM035434.1:39105432-39120432 GCA_020310875.1 Ceratopteris richardii | reverse complement strand
AGTAGAAGAAGGAGTTCATTTTATACGACTGTGTATAGTCGTGCTTCTCTGAGTGAGAAAGCAACTGTAAAAACTTCTGAGTTTTTTATAGTTATGAGAAGAACTGAGTAAAGTTCTGTGTATGAGCCTCTCTCCATTATCTCCATGATTACCTACTGTGTGATGAGTTACAAAGATCAAGTTTTCCAAGCAACTGGATGCCTGGCATCGAATCTCTGTTGATAAGTCATATTTTCTTTTATATTTTTCATTCAGTACTGAAGTGTTTGAAAAACATGATGTTGTTGGAGCAACTCGATGCCTGGCATCGATTTCCAGTTGATAAGTCATATTCTAAGTGTGCATGAAATCACCTATAGTTTTGGTGTCCAAAAGATCAAGACTTTATGCGGGAAGTCGATGCCCGGCATCGAATTCCTGCTGAAAAGTGGCCAAAAACATCCCAAGTCGATGCCCGGCATCGAATTCTCGTTGCAAGTCGATGCTAGGCATCGAATTCTAATTTTAAACAGGTGCTCTTACTAAAACAGGTAAAATTTCCAGTTTTGGAAGGTCATACAGGGTCATCTTGTGAGAGCCATAACTTGAGTTCTAGAGATCCGTTTGATGCATATGATAGCTTGTTGGAAAGCTCTACTCTTCTAGTTTCAGCTTATAAAGTTTCATGGAGAAATAATACTTGAGCTAGGAGAAATTAGCAAAATACTGAAGGTATGTCATTTCAGTGACTAGGAATTTCTGTAGAAGCAAAGTTCTCACTTTAGGCTATCATTTCTCAAAGTTTGGAGTGGCAATGAGTTAATGGTGATCATAGAGGTGTTCTAGTGTCACCTTAATTCATTTCTTGTGGTGTTTCATACATCAACAAGTGGTATCAGAGCAGAAAGATTCTCGAGAGCAGAAGACGACAAAGGTACGAGAAGTTTTGTAAAGTTTTCCATTAAAGTTTGAAAGGTGAAGCATTTGAAGACACAAGGCATCAAAAGATTACTTTCGAAGTATCCTCATACACAAAGAACTTCAAAAGGTATTATCCTTTATCCTTTAAGCTCACAGGTTGTAGCAGAAGGAAAGAACTATGGCAGATCATATCTCCATTCACAAACTGGACAGAGATAATTACCCCGCATGGGTAATGAGAATGGAAGCCTTACTTATGAGTAAGGATCTCATGGTATATGTAACAGGTGAAGAAGAGAAGCCAGTATTTGAAGATGAAAGCCGACCAAAGAAAGAAGAACTTGATGCTTTAAAGCATTGGCAGAAGAAGGATGCAAGTGCAAAAGCCTACATCTACAATACAATCTCAGATCATTTGCTACCACACATCAGAGGATTGGAATCATCACAAGATATATGGAATGCATTGGAATATCATTTCCAAAGCACTAATAAAGCACGGAAAGCAAGTCTATGGTCAGAGTTTACAACATTCAAGAAGAAGCCAAGTCAAACCATTAGTGATTATGTCACTAAGATGAAGGATCTAGCAGATAGTCTTGGATCCATAGATGAAGATGTTGAAGATCACAGATTGATTGCTCAACTACTTGCAGGCTTGAGAGGGGATGAAAGGTGGAAACCTTTTGTCTTATCAACAGAACTTTCATTAAATCATTATGTTCCAGATTTGAACCAGTTGCTTGGTTTGATGCTCACATATGAGCAAGACTTGAAGGGAGATGGAGATAAAGGTCAAAGTTCTGCAATGTACATGAAGAATAAGAAGAAAGGAGATAAAGGTAAAGCAAAGGATGAAGAGGAGTCTAATTCTCAAGCTTATTATGCAAGAGGTAAAGGCACTGGCAGAGGAAGAGCAAGAGGTTTTGGAAGAGGAAGAGGTAATCAAAATAACAACAAAAAGGCTTGCTGGATCTGTGGATTGAGTAATCATTTGGCTCATGACTGTTGGCACAACCAACAAGGATCAAACCAGAATCAAAACAACAATAGCAGAGGCCGAGGTGGAAGATATCAAAGTAATTTTCAGAGAGGTAGACAAAGTCAAAGAGGAGGCTATGGTAGAGGTGGAGGAAGAAGTTGGGGACAGAATCAATCCTACAACACCACCTACTACAACTATGCAAATGACACACAGAATGAAAGTCATACATCATTGATGATGAACTCAATCAACACATCAGATAGAGAAGATCTAAAGGTATTTTACATTGACTCTGGATGTTCTAATCATTTGTCAGGAAACATAGAATTGATGTCAGAATTGAAAAAGGGCATTTCTAGTCATACAGTTCAAACAGGTGATAATACAAGACATAGGGTACATTCAATTGGAAAAGTGAAATGCAAGAGTGGAGCAGATTTGCTAACCAATGTTTTGTATGTTCCTACAATACCTAAAAACTTGATTAGTGTGGGACAGATAGTTGAAAAAGGTTTTCAAGTTAGGTTTACAAATGAAGGAGTATTTGTTGAAGATCCAAAGAATGGATATAATCAGATTGTCTCTGGTAAGAAAGAAGGTAGACTCTTTACTTTAAGAGTACAAGGGAACATTGGTCAAGCTTTGCTCACACATGGTGAAGCAGTGATTACAGAACTTGATCTCTGGCATAAGAGATTAGGTCATTTCAATGAAAGAGGAATTAAAGCTATGGTTGCTAATCAGTCTGTACTAGGATTACCAAATGTGCAAAGTCAACATATGGTTTATAAATGTGAAGCATGTCAAATGGGTAAAGTGCACAGGTTACCATTTCAAAAGAAAGGATTCAAACATGATGGAGTACTTGAGCTCATTCATACAGATGTATGGGGACCAACAAAAGAAGGATCTATCAGTGGCTCAAGGTACTATGTTCTTTTTATTGATGATGCTACAAGATGGATAACATTATATGTTTTGAAGGAAAGATCAGAAGTGTTTGGAGCTTTCAAGCATTTTCATGCATATGCAGAGAGAGTCACAGGTCAAAAGCTTAAAAGACTGAGGTCTGATGGAGGGGGAGAATATTTCTCCCAAGAGTTCAATGATTATCTTTGGAATGCAGGTATTAAGAGAGAAATAACTTGCAGGTATACACCACAACAAAATGGTGTAGCAGAAAGAAGGAACAGGACTTTGGTTGAGTTTGCTAGAGCTATGCTAAAGGAGAAGAATTGTCCAAATTATCTTTGGGCTGAGGCTGTAAATACAGCTACATATCTTGTGAATAGATTACCATGTGCAGCTCTGAATGGAATGACTCCATATGAAGCTTGGTGGGGTAAGAAACCAACACTAGATCATTGTAGAGTGTTTGGATCCATTGCATATGCTTATGTGCCATCACAACTTAGGCATAAACTTGAACCAAAGGCAGAAAAATATGTGTTCATTGGTTATGATGAAAAGCAGATGGGTTACAGGTTGTGGAATCCTCTAACAAAACAATTTATTGTTTCTAGAGATGTTACATTTGATGAACAGAAAAGTTGGTATGCAGATCAAAGTAATACAGCTGAGGAATTTGAAGAAGAGGTAAGAAGATGTGAGAAAGGAAAATCAATTGTGCAGGTGAATAGAGATGAAGACTATATGCAAGCAAGTAGATCCACAAGTGGATTAACAAGAAAGAATGAAGAAGCTCCTATATTTGATGAAGAAGTTTATCCAGACACATATGAAGAATGTGAACCAAGAAGGTCAAGCAGGACTAGAAGACAACCAGAAAGGTATTCTTATGATACTTCTTACATAACTCAGAAGAACTATGCATATATGGTCAAAGATGATGAAGAACCTCAGAACTATGATGAAGCTAAAGGTAAGAAGCAATGGGAAGAAGCAATGAAGGAAGAGTTCAATGCACTGGAGGAGAACAAGACATGGGAACTTGTTCCTAAACCAAATGGTAAGAAAGTTATTGGAAATAAATGGGTTTATAAAGTGAAGAAGCTTGCAGATGGAAGTATAGCCAGATACAAAGCTAGATTGGTGGTGAAAGGCTATGCCCAGACCTATGGCATAGATTATGATGAGACATTCAGACCCGTAGCTAAGATGTCAACTATAAGGACAATCATTGCTATTGCAGCTTCAAAAGGATGGACTCTAAGTCAGTTGGATATAAAGAATGCATTCTTGAATGGATACATATCAGATGAGGTATACATGGAACAACCTCAAGGATTTATAGATTCCAGGTATCCAAATTTTGTTTGCAGGTTGAGAAGAGCATTGTATGGATTGAAGCAAGCTCCAAGAGCTTGGAACTATAGACTGGTGAAGTATCTCAATGATCTTGGATATCAAAGTTCAAAAGCAGACCCAAGTCTACTTATCAGAAGAACAGAGGAAGGTACAATCTACATTTGTATTTATGTAGATGACATTATAATCACAGGTACTTCAGATGAAGGAATCAAGGAGGTAAAGAGATTACTTGAAAAAGAATTCAAGATCAGTGATCTAGGAAAGTTGTCATACTTTCTTGGAATGGAAGTTACTTATACAGATCATGGCATATATGTATCACAAGAAAGGTATCTTCTGAATTTATTGAAGAAGTTTGATATGGAAAATTGCAGAGAAGCTTCAACTCCACTTGAAGTTAATCACAAGCTCAGTAAATATGATGGTGCAGAATACAAAGATATGAGGAAGTATCAATCTCTTGTGGGTAGTTTGATTTATGCTACACTAACAAGACCTGATCTTAGTTATGCAGTGGGAGTTTTGTCACAATTCATGCATTGTCCAAAGGACCCACATTGGATTGCAGGTCAAAGAGTTCTCAGATATATCAAAGGAACTATAAAGGAAGGATTATATTATCCTTTTACATCAGATTTGAAGTTGAGAGCCTATAGTGATTCAGATTGGGCAGGTAATCAAGATGACAGAAGATCAACTCATGGTTACATGATATATATTGGTGATAAGCTTGTAAGTTGGTTTTCAAAGAAACAACATATAGTAGCATTATCATCAATTGAAGCAGAGTACAAAGGACTTGTGGAAGCAGCTAAGGAAGTCATATGGATGCAGACATTGTTCAAGAGCTTAGGCATTGATCAAGGTACACCTACAATACATGGAGATAATATGAGTTCACTTTATCTTGCAGCAAATCCAGTATTTCATGCAAGGACAAAGCACATAGAGATACACTATCATTTTCTCAGAGAAAAGGTAATGGAGAAGGAGATTGAAGTGGAGTACATTTCTACTAAAGATCAGTTAGCAGACATAATGACAAAGAGCTTGGATGGTGTGAAGACCAGCAGATTCAAAAGCATGGCAGGAGTAAAAGAAAAGAAGATGATATGAAGAAACAGGGAATGTCAATTAGTGATTGAGGGGGAGCTGTTGGAGAAACAATCACTAATTGGACATATATTTGAAGGTCAAATCTTAGGAAGAAAACCCTATGCCTATGTGAAGGGACAAATTCACAAGTGTATCATATTTGTAAAGATAGTTCACTTTAGTTCTAGAAGTTTTTTAAAATCACGAGAATACGAAAATCTATATAAGTTAGTTTGTATCAACTGACGCGGCGAGAGAGATAGAGAGAGAAAGAAGAAGTAGAAGAAGGAGTTCATTTTATACGACTGTGTATAGTCGTGCTTCTCTGAGTGAGAAAGCAACTGTAAAAACTTCTGAGTTTTTTATAGTTATGAGAAGAACTGAGTAAAGTTCTGTGTATGAGCCTCTCTCCATTATCTCCATGATTACCTACTGTGTGATGAGTTACAAAGATCAAGTTTTCCAAGCAACTCGATGCCTGGCATCGAATCTCTGTTGATAAGTCATATTTTCTTTTATATTTTTCATTCAGTACTGAAGTGTTTGAAAAACATGATGTTGTTGGAGCAACTCGATGCCTGGCATCGATTTCCAATTGATAAGTCATATTCTAAGTGTGCATGAAATCACCTATAGTTTTGGTGTCCAAAAGATCAAGACTTTATGCGGGAAGTCGATGCCCGGCATCGAATTCCTGCTGAAAAGTGGCCAAAAACATCCCAAGTCGATGCCCGGCATTGAATTCTCGTTGCAAGTCGATGCTAGGCATCGAATTCTAATTTTAAATAGGCGCTCTTACTAAAACAGGTAAAATTTCCAGTTTTGGAAGGTCATACAGGGTCATCTTGTGAGAGCCATAACTTGAGTTCTAGAGATTCGTTTGATGCATATGATAGCTTTTTGGAAAGCTCTACTCTTCTAGTTTCAGCCTATAAAGTTTAATGGAGAAATAATACTTGAGCTAGGAGAAATTAGCAAAATACTGAAGGTATGTCATTTCAGTGACTAGGAATTTCTGTAGAAGCAAAGTTCTCACTTTAGGCTATCATTTCTCAAAGTTTGGAGTGGCAATGAGTTAATGGTGATCATAGAGGTGTTCTAGTGTCACCTTAATTCATTTCTTGTGGTGTTTCATACATCAACAATGTACACTTCATCTGCAATGTATCCATTCAGAAATGCATTCTTCACATCTAATTGTGATAACTTCCATCCTTTACAAGCAGCAATAGCAATCAATGATCTAATTGTAGACATTTTAGCAACAGGACTAAAGGTTTCATCATAATCTACCCCTTCCCTTTTCTTTGTATTTCTTTACCATCTGCATAATCATTTGTTGACCCTGTATACCATGTGCTTTGCTCATCAAATGTAACATCTTTGATAACAAGAAATTGCTTTGTAGATGGACTCCACAATCTGTAACCCATCTGTCTATCATCATACCCAATAAACACATACTTCTCTGCTTTGGGTTCTAGCTTATGTCTCAATTGTGAAGGAACATAAGCATATGCTAAACATCCAAATACCTTACAATGATCAAGAGTAGGTTTCTTACCCCACCATGCTTCATAAGGAGTTCTTCCCTCCAATGCTTTACAAGGTAACCTATTCACAAGGTATGTTTTAGTGTTGATAGCTTCTGCCCATAAGTAATTTGGACAATTCTTTTCCTTCATCATTGCTCTTGCAAACTCTACAAGAGTTCTATTTCTTCTTTCTGCAACTCCATTTTGTTGAGGGGAGTACCTACAAGTTACTTCTCTTTTTATACCTGTATTCCACAAATAATCATCAAAATCTTTAGAAAAATACTCTCCCCCTCCATCTGATCTCAACCTCTTGAGCTTTTGTCCTGTAATCCTTTCTGCATAAGCATGATAATGCTTGAATGTCTTGAACACTTCTGATTTGTCCTTGATTACATATAAAGTAATCCATCTGGTTGCATCATCAACAAACAACACATAATATCTGGATCCATTTATGCTATAGTCCCTTGAAGGACCCCACACATCTGTATGAACTAACTCAAGCATGTTTGAATACTTGTATCCTGATTTGTTGTAAGAACATTTGTGTGCTTTACATAATTGACAAGCTTCACACTTCTACACCATGTGTTGCCCTTCAACTTTTGGCAAACCAAGCATCACATCATTCCTTCACATTTCCTTTATTGCTCTCTCATTGAAATGACCTAATCTTTTATGCCATAGGTCTAATTCAAACATCTTTTGACTTCCATAAGTAAATAGAGCATGTCCCACATTACCTTGGACTTTGAGAGTAAACAACCTTCCTTCCTTTTTACCTGCAATAATGTTTCTATATCCCTGATTTGGATCTTGCACATAGACACCATCATTTGTGAATCTGACTTCATATCCTTTCTCCACAATTTGCCCTACACTTATCAAATTTTTAGGAATAGTAGGAACATAAAGTACCTTGCTTAAGCGTGTACTTCCATTCTTTGTCTTCACTGATCCAATGCTTTCCACCTTATGCTTAGTATTGTCACCTGTTTGAACTATATGTCCATTCACCTTTGCTTCCATATCAGTCATCAAGGATATATTGCCACTCATATGATTGCTACATCCTGAGTCAATATAAAACACCCTTTGGTCTTCTCCTACTGCTTCATGAGTTGCATTCAAGATGAGAGTCATGTCATCCTTTTGATCTGATGCATAATTATAATAATTGTTGTTGTAGGACTGAGATTGAAAACTTCTTCCACCATGATGTCCTACCACCTCTTCCTCTGAAGTTGCCTCTTTGATTTCTGCCTCCTCTACCTCTTTGATTAAAACTCTGATTATTATTTCCTCCATTTTGATTGTTATACCAACAATCATTTGACAAATGATTGGTTATGCCAAATATCCAACAAGATTTAGTATTATCTTTGTTCTTACCTCCTCTTCCTTTACCTCTGAAGTTCATCTTCCCTTTTGTAAAGTTAGCTTGACTTGAAGATCCTTCATCATCAGTTGACTGCTTCCCTTTGCCATTCTTTTTCTTGTCCTTGGAGTACATAGCTTGACTTGCACTCCTATCATTGTCTCCCTTAATGTCCTGCTCAAAAGTTAGCATGTGTCTCATCTAGGTCTTCAAATATTCAAGCTCTTCCCTAGTTGGAATACTAGGATCTGCAAACTCAGGCTTTTCTTCTTCTCCTGTAATGAATGCCATCAAATCTTTGCTCATGAGGTGTGCCTCCATCCTAATGGAACAAGCTGGATAGTTCTACCTATCTAGCTTATCAATCTGCAAGCTTTCTCCCATCTTTTGATCTTCTATATCTGCAATTACTATGATTTATGATAGTAAAGTGTCCCTTTGATATGAAACTTCAATCCTTTTTTTATCCTTCAAACTCGTGCTTTGTACTTCTGCAGGTTATCTTCAAGAACTCGTCCTTTTCCACCTTCAATTAGAAGGAACTTCAATATCTGCAGCAGTCGGGACTTCCAATGCCTTTACTTCACTTGTATTGCACCTTCAGCTGTGATACCACTGTTGGAGACCTTTTAATCTACAAAGGCTTGATCTATACTGATCTAGGAACACCTCTATATCAGTTATAGACCAAACTTTACACAAATGTTACTTTGATTTACCAAATCATTCATGAACAATTCTCTGAGTGAGAATTTTTCTTCTTCAAGAAGTCTGCTTGAAAGATTGACTTCATTACCTGCACATATCTTCAGATTTCTTCAATCTAATGATATACATACCTCCAACCTACCTTTGCGCAATCATATCAACCATTATTCCCTCAAAAGAGTCATTAAAACCTCAATTTGATCCTTAAGATCAAAAGTATGTCAGAAATTGTCTTCCTGAATAAGCGACTTTGACATAGGTAACTTCTAAGGTTGATTTCTCATAGCACAGATCCCGTTTTGCTAAATGGTTTTAGCCATAGCTTCCTTACCTTCTAACTTAGATTTTTAATGCTCACTCATCAAAAAATTTACACTGTGCACTGAGATCTAAGCAAAACATTGACACAAAAAAGTGTGCGACTCTAAGAGATTTTTCTGCAGACTTTACATATACATGTTCCTATTGATCATACTCATAGCATGAAAGGAATTAGAACATGAAACTTTGAACATAGATTCATTAACTTCCAAGTTAGATGTGTACAAAAGGATTTCTGATCCACATGATCAGACTGAGAGAAATCAGAGAAAGACTCGACGCTAACTCGTGAAGATGACTCTCTACACATCTACCTTAATGACACTTGGCTTCTAATGACTCTCTCATGTATTTCTTTACATCATTGACTTATATACATATAGTTCTAGACTTATCCCGTGTCTATTACATTACTCCTTATCATCCTAAGGATTATCTCTACTCAGATTACAAGAATTTCCACCTGTAATGTACATATGTATACAAACTTCATTTCTGAAATCTCTTCACTTTCTCAAGTAACTTCTTTCACTTCAAACTGATCATTGACTTCCTTCAAGTTCTTTATAATCACCAAGATTGGTTTGTTCCAACAAAGAAGTTGGGGACAAAATCAATCCTACACCACCACCTACTACAACTATGCAAATGACACACAGAATGAAAGTCATACATCATTGATGATGAACTCAATCAGCACATTAGATAAAGAAGATCTAAAGGTATTTTACATTGACTCTGGATGTTCTAATCATTTGTCAGGAAACATAGAACTGATGTCAAAATTGGAAAAAGGTATTTCTATTCATACAGTTCAAAAAGGTGATAATACAAGACATAGTGTACATTCAATTGGAAAAGTGAAATGCAAGAGTGGAGCATATTTGCTAACCAATGTTTTGTATGTTCCCACAATACCTAAAAACTTGATTAGTTTGGGGCAGATAGTTGAAAAAGGTTTTCAAGTCAGGTTTACAAATGAAGGAGTATTTGTTGAAGATCCAGAGCATGGATATAATCAGATTGTCTCTGGTAAGAAAGAAGGTAGACTCTTTACTTTAAGAGTACAAGGGAACATTGGTCAAGCTTTGCTCACACATGGTGAAGGAGTGATTACAGAACTTGATCTCTGGCATAAGAGATTAGGTCATTTCAATGAAAGATGAATTAAAGCTATGGTTGAAAATCAGTCTATAATAGGATTACCAAATGTGCAGAGTCAACATATGGTTTATAAATGTGAATCATGTCAAATGGAAAAAGCACATAGGTTACCATTTCAGAAGAAAGGATTCAAACATGATGGATTACTAGAGTTCATTCATACAGATGTATGGGGACCAACAAAAGAAGGATCTATCAGTGGCTCAAGGTATTATGTTCTTTTCATTGATGATGCTACAAGATGGATAACTTTATATGTCTTGAAGGAAAGATCAAAAGTGTTTGGAGCTTTCAAGCATTTTCATGCATATGCAGAGAGAGTCACAGGTCAAAAGCTTAAAAGACTGAGGTCTGATGGAGGAGCAGAATGTTGGTGTAATTTGCAAGCCTACACATTTGGCTCAAAGGATGCATTAAAGTCTACACATACATGAAGAAGCATAGGAACATATGCTAGTGGTTAATTACTACTTTACCTCATTGTAAAAGTCAAATTGACTTAGAATCTTTTGTAATCACCTACCAAAGTGAGTCGTGGAAAAAGTAGCTCATTTGATTGAAGGAATATCTCCAAGCTTTTAGGAGCTTGATCATAGGGAGCCAAAATTTGAATTTGAATTCAAATCCCCACTCACTTCATATAAAAATGAACTTGAAAAGTCGCGGGTAAGAGAGATCATTCCCGAGTCTCATTCTACTGAGTTTGAGTGTGTGTGAGGACTATACCATAGCCTACACCTCTCTACACCATTAGGCAATGCCATTCATGCCAATGGGATTGTATACAAGTGTTAATTAATAGATACATTTACATCATTAATCTCTGAGTTCTCTGTTAGTCTACTCAAAATTCTATCAACTTGTCAAGGGCATATCTCAATCAATTCTCCACCAAATCAAATGATTCAAAGCTTGTTTGATTCAGCTCAAAGTCATATACATGCTGCCAAAGTTTGAAGTGATTCTATTCAGCCATTTCAGAGAAATTTGCGTCGAGGTGAACTCTGGTCAATTTCTACTACAGTCCTAAAAAGTCAGGGGTATAACTAAACTTGCTAAATTGATTTCTCTTAGCATAGTTTATCTTTTTACATCATTCCACTTGCAAATGGTAGCTTACTAAGCTAATTAAATACCCCCTAGAAGGAATTTTATCAATTTCTACTGTACTCGTCACACTGAGCAAAACAGTTAGTAGGTGTCAAGACTAAAATAGAAGGTTTTCTTGAGTTTGTGAACTTCAAAGTTATCTGTTTTGGTTCAATCATTACACACATCACTTCCAAAGCACATAGGCCATTTTTTGGTGTTATTGGAAAGCTAAGAAGGTCTACTTATCAACTCTGAAGCAAAAGAGGGCTGGTACAAAGCAGGTTTAGCAGTACCTACTCAGTCTCTTGGAGCATCCATCCATCTATCCCAACAGTGGTATCAGAGCAATAGAGGTAAAATGGGAGATGGTTTTCCTTCATTTATTGATAAATTGGACAGGAACAACTATCAAGCTTGGTCTCTAAGGATGAAGACCTACTTACAAGGAAGGAATCTCTATGGATACATCTCAGGAGATGAGGAATCGCCCTCATTCAAAGCAAGAGGATTACCAACCAAGGAAGAACAAGAAAAGCTCAACACATGGTGTGCTAAGGATGCATTGGAAAGGTCATATTTACTCAACTCTATTTCTAACTTTCTTTTGCCACATATCAGAAATTGTAAAACATCCCAAGAAACTTGGGAAACCTTGTCATCATATTTTTCCTCCAATACAAGGGCTAGGAAAAATCAGTTGTGGATTGAATTCACAACACTAAGGAAGCAACCTAAGCAAGCTGTTTCAGAATTTGTGACCAAGATCAAAGATGTTGCAGATCAGTTAGCAAGCATAGGAGAAGAGATTGAAGAAGAACAAATTGTAAGGCAAGTGATCAATGGAATCAAGGCTGATGACAAATGGGAAAGCTTCACCACTGCAATGGATCTCTACATGGACATGCACACTCCAGATCTTACAACTCTCATGGGACAACTATTTACACATGAAGCAAAGCTCACAAAAAATGGAGATACATCCAAAGGTAAAAACTCTTCTGCCCTATACACTGATAAGAAGTCTAAGGATAAAGGCAAGAGCAAGAAGATGGAAGATGAAGGTTCTACCTCCCAAGCCAACTATGCAGGGAGAGGTAGATCTTCAAGAGGAAGGGGTAGAGGAGGTAAGCAAGGTAGGGGGAGACCCTATAACTCATCACCATGTAACATTTGTGGTTTATCAAATCATACTACAGATGAGTGTTTCAAGAATTACAAAAATCAGAGAGGAAGAGGCTACCAAGGAGGTAGATACTCACAGTCAAGAGGAAGGTTCAACCATCACCAAGGCCATAACAACAATTACAAAAATAATTACAACAACAATTACAATGGCAACTACCAAGGAGGATTCAAAACCAGAAAGGACTACAACAACTACACAGAGGAGTAGGATGACTCTCTTCTGATCATGAACATGACTTCAAAGTCAGGTACAAATGATGACCGCCTATTCTACATTGATTCAGGGTGCTCAAATCATGTGGCTGGCAATGTGGCACTACTCTCTGATCTTGAGGAACCAAAAGGTAAACATCAAGTCCAAACAGGTGATGATACAAAGCATTCAGTAGTTAAAGTTGGAAATGTTAAGACTTGTGATGATAATCAGAATTTGTTGAGCAGGGTACTCTATGTACCAACCATTACCAAAAATTTGATGAGTGTTGGTCAGATTGTGGAGAAAGGTTTGCAGATCAGATTCAATCAATATGGAGCATATGTGGAGGACCCAAGACATGGGTTCAAGAGGATTGCTAAAGGAGAAAAATCAAGTAGACTATTCACTTTTGAGTTGGAAGATACAAAGAATATTGCACTATACAACTATAAAGATCAAACACTTTCAGAGCTTGAGATTTGGCACAAAAGGTTAGGGCACATAGGAGAAAGAACCTTGAAACAAATGTGCAGGGACCAATGTGTGCTTGGGGATACCTAATGTATCCAAGCAACATATGATTTACAAGTGTGGTGCTTGTCAATTTGGTAAGTCTCACAGGTTACCCTTCTCTAAGAAAGGATATATGCATGAAGACTACCTAGAGCTTGTACACACAGATGTTTGGGGACCTAGCAAAGACCCCTGAGTCTCAGGATCAAGGTACTATGTGTCTTTCATTGATGATTATAGCAGATGGACTGTATTATACTTCATGAAGCACAAGGATGAGGTATTTAATTGTTTTAAGAAATATCTTGCATTAGTTGAAAACCAGACAGGAAGGAATTTGAAGAGGCTAAGGTCAGATGGAGGAGGTGAGTACTTCTCCAATGAATTTGAAGATTTCTTGTAGGACAGAGGCATCAAAAGAGAGATAACCACAAGGTATTCTCCTGAACAGAATGGGGTAGCTGAGAGAAGAAAAAGGTTAATTGTTGAGACAGCTAGATCTATGCTTAATGAGAAGAAGTTACCTAACTATCTATGGGCAGAGAGTGTTTCTACTGCCACTTACCTCATAAACAGGTTACCATCTAAGTCACTTGATGGTATGACACCCTATAAAGCATGGCATGGTAAGAGATCATCATTAGATCACTGCAAAATATTTGGATGTGTAGCATATGTGCACATTTCTTCTCAGATAAGAGGTAAGCTAGACCCAAAGGCTGAAAAATGTATTTTCATTGGGTACGATTTAAATAAAAAAGGTTACAGGTTTTATAATCCTACCAATAAGGGATTTATGGTAAGCAGAGATGTGATCTTTGATGAAAATGATTCTTGGTACGAGAATGAATGCAGGAAGTTCAAACTACCCTATGATTTAGAAGAGGAATTTCCAAAACTTGCAAAGGAGGAACCTACTCAGAATGAAGCCTCAAGTTCAGATGATGAAGACACTATCAACCTTGAAGAATTCAAAACATGGAAGGCCAAGGGCAAAATGAAGATGAAGAAGCTTGAATACATACCTGAATCATCAACTCAATCAATCAGAAGATCTCAAAGAGAAATCAAGAAACCTATCAGATATGGGTATGATACATCTCTTGTTACTAAACATTCAGTTTATCTTGCCGAAGATTTGTCAAATGAAGAACCAGGTTCATATGAAGAAGCAATAACCAAATCAGAATGGAAAGAAGCTATGGATGAGGAGATTGAAGCACTCAAGGAGAGTGACACATGGGAGTTAGTACCCAAGAAGGATTCTATGAAGGTAATAGGATCCAGATGGATCTATAAGTTGAAAAGAAATTCTGATGGAACAATTAATAGGTACAAAGCCAGATTGGTAGCCAAGGGTTTTGCACAAACCCAAGGCATTGACTATGAAGAGAAATTTTTTCCTGTGGCCAAGATGCCAACAATCAGAGTGTTGGTAAGTGTGGCTGCATCAAAGAATTGGAACATGTACCAATTGGATGTGTTAGTTTACACTAATTCAGGAATATACATTACTCAGAAAAAGTATGTACAAGATATGTTGAAGAAGTTTCACTTGCAGGATGCTAAAGTAGCAAGCACTCCAATGGAGGTGAACCTAAAGCTAAGTGCCCATGAAGGTGATGAAGTCAAAGACATTACAGGTTATCAAAGT
>CM035434.1:39072932-39097932 GCA_020310875.1 Ceratopteris richardii | reverse complement strand
GATGCCCAATGGTACTCAGAGGTGTAGGCTAAAGAGTAGCTCTCACACACTCAATGATTTGCTTGGATTTGCCTCGGGAAGAGTGTACTATCCCCGCGACTTTTACATAGTCTTTTATAGGAGTTTGAAGAGAGTTTGAATTTCAAATTCAAATGTAGGCTCCCTCAAATCTCTCATCTAAACATATGGAGATATTCTCTCCATTCATACCTTTCAATTTCCACGACTTTTGAAGGTAGGTGTGATTACAAGAAGTCATATTGACTTTTACATAAAGTAAAAGGTAACTAAGCATAGGCATGTGTTCCTATGGTCTTCCTTCAAATGAAGTCTTCATGAATTAATCCAATCTCTTGTAAAACCTTCAAGGTTGATATCCAATGCTCTTCAAGGTACAAGACAAAGCCAAGTGTGAAGGCTTGTTTGCACCAACAGCTCCCCCTCAAGCCAAACACTTTGCTTGAGTCTTCATCTTTAGTCTTCAATGATATCCTGTAATCCAATCATGGATTTAAACCTGCATAGTTTGCTCCCATCCAGAGCTTTTGTAAGCAAATCTGCACATTGTATATTAGTAGACACATATGATAATTGGATTTCCTTGCTAAGTAATTTCTCCCTCACATAGTGGTAATGAACCTCTATGTGTTTTGTCCTAGCATGATACACAGGATTAGCTGCTAGGTGAAGTGAACTTGTGTTATCACCAAATATGATTGGTGGCCTTGTGTATAGGCCCAATTCTGAATATAGTAGCTTCAACCATATGGCTTCTTGAGTGGCATTGGCTAGCCCTCTGTATTCTGCCTCAGTAGATGATAGAGCCACTGTGGGTTGTTTCTTGGATGACCAAGAAATTGGTTTATCACCTGCAAAGCATATGTAACCAGATGTACTCCTCCTGTCATCCTTGCAACCTGCCCAATCTGCATCTGAGTATACTTTGATATCAATGTCTGATGAATATGGAAAGTACAAACCATGATTTTGTGTTCCCTTTAGGTACTTTACTATCTTCTTGGCTGCCTCCAAATGTGGTACTCTTGGCTTATGCATAAATTGGCTAAGTACACTAACACCATATGATATATCAATCCTGGTTAAGGTAGCATAATTAAGACTACCTACCAAACTTTGGTAACCTGTAATATCCTTGAGTTCTTCTCCTTCATGTGCACTGAGTTTGTGGTTGACCTCCATAGGAATGTTTGAGACTTTAGCTTCCTGCAAATTAAACTTCTTGACCATGTCCTGAATGTACTTCTTCTGAGTAATAAATATACCTGAATTTGTGTAGACCAATTCAAGTCCTAGGAAGTACTTCAATAATCCAAGATCATTGATCTTGAATTCCTTCATCATTTGACCTTTGATGTGTCTAATCCCATTCACATCATTTCCTGTAATAATGATGTCATCAGCATAGACACACAAGTATATTACCTCTGAATTGTTTTTCTTTATAAACAATGAAGTGTCTGCTTTACTCATCACAAATCCTTGATCTAAGAGATAGGTTGTCAACCTGTAATTCCATGCTCTAGGTGCCTGCTTCAATCCATACAGAGCCTTCTTCAATTTACAAACATGATTTACCTTATTGGGGTCCTCATAGCCAGGTGGTTGTGACATGTAGACCTCTTCAGATATCCATCCATTCAAGAATGCATTCTTCACATCCAATTGGTATATGTTCCAATTCTTGGATGTAGCTACACTCACCATAATTCTGATAGTTGGCATCTTGGCCACAGGAGAAAATGTCTCCTCATAATCAATGCCTTGGGTTTGTGCAAAACCCTTGGCTACCAACCTAGCTTTATACCTGTTTATTGTACCATCTGAGTTCCTCTTGAGTTTGTAGATCCATCTGGATCCTATCACTTTCATGGAGTCCTTCTTGGGTACCAAGTCCCAAGTATCACTCTCCTTGAGAGCCTCCATTTCTTCATCCATTGCTTCCTTCCATTCTGGTTTAGTAATAGCTTCCTCAAATGTACCTGGTTCTTCATTCAAGATATCCTTTGCAAGATACACAGAGTGCTTGGTTACAAGTGAAGTATCATACCCATACCTAATAGGTTTCTTCTTTTCTCTTGAAGATCTCCTCATAGCTTGAGTTGAGGATTCTGGATTGTCTTCAAGTTGCTTCATCTTCATCTTCCCTTTGGATTTCCAAGCCTTGAATTCTTCAATGTTGATGGTGTCTTCATCATCTGAACTTGTGTCCTCCTTCTGAGTTGGTTCTTGCTTGATAAGCTTTGGAAAGTCTTCTTCCATATCATAAGGTAGGCTAACTTTCCTGCACTCATTATCATACCATGAATCATTTTCATCAAAGATGACATCTCTGCTTACCTTGAAGCCTTTGTTTGAGGGGTTATAGAACCTGTATCCTTTCTGATTCAAATCATAACCAATGAAAATACATTTTTCAGCCTTAGGGTCTAGCTTTCCCCTTACCTGTGAGGGAATATGCACATATGCAACACACCCAAAGATCTTGCAATGATCCAGAGATGGTCTCTTACCATGCCAAGCCTCATAGGGTGTCATTCCATCAAGTGTCTTTGATGGCAACCTGTTGACTAAGTATGTGGCAGTAGATACACTCTCTGCCCAAAGATAATTTGGTAGTTTTTTCTCATTAAGCATAGACCTAGCTGTCTCTACAATGAGTCTATTCCTCCTTTCAGCTACCCCATTTTGTTCAGGTGAGTACCTTGTGGTAATCTCCCTCTTGATGCCTCTTTCCTGCAAAAAATCTTCAAAGTCATTGGAGAAGTATTCTCCATCACCATCTGACCTTAGTCTCTTCAAATGTCTACCTGTTTGATTCTCAACTAATGCAAGCTACCTTTTGAAACAATTAAATACTTCATCTTTATGTTTCATGAAGTACAAGACAGTCCATCTGCTATAGTCATCAATAAAGGACACATAGTACCTTGATCCAGATATGGATGGCTCCTTGCTTGGTCCCCAAACATCTGTATGCACCAATTCCAAGTAATCTTCATGCATAAAACCTTTCTTGGTATAGGGCAATCTGTGTGACTTACCAAATTGACAAGCCCCACACTTGTATATCATGTGTTGCTTGGATACATTAGGTATCCCAAGCACACATTTATCCCTACTCATTTGCTTTATGGTCCTCTCTCCAATGTGACCTAATCTCTTGTGCCACATCTCCAATTCTGATAGGGTTTGGTCCTTGTAGTTGTATAATGCAATATTCTTAGTATCCTCAAGTTCAAAGGTAAATAATCTACCTGATTTCTCTCCCTTGGCTATCCTTCTGAATCCATGTCTTGGATCCTCCACATATGCACCATGTTGAGTGAACCTGACCTGTAGACCTTTTTCAACAATCTGACCTACACTCATCAGATTCTTGGTGATTGTTGGAACATACAATACTCTGCTTAGTAAATTTTGATTACCATCACTTGTTTTGACATTGCCTACTTTAACCACTGAATGTTTAGTGTCATCACCTGTCTGCACTTGGTGCTTGCCTTTGGGTTCTTCCAAATCAGAGAGTAAGGCAACATTTCCAGCTACATGGTTAGAGCAACCTGAATCAATATAGAACAAATGGTCATCATTGATACCTGATTTAGATGTCATGTTCATAATCAACAAGGAATCATCTTGATCCTCTGCATAATTGTTGTAATCCTTCCTGTTCCTGTATCCACCTTGATAATTGCCATTGTGATTGTAGCTATTGTTGTAATTATTGTTGTAGCCATGGTAGCCTTGAGATTGATTGAATCTGCCTCTGCCTTGAGAGTATCCTCCTCTTTGGTGACCTCTTCCTCTTTGGTTCTTGTAGTTTTTGTAGCATTCATCTGTAGTATGGTTAGACAAGCCACAAATATTGCATGGAGATTGGTTATAGGGTCTCCCCCTACCTGACTTACCTCCTCTGCTGTTGGTGCATGACAATCATCAATTGAAGGATTATGGAGAAATGAAGTCAAGGAGTCAAGAAGGAAACAAAGTCAGATGGTTGAAGGAAGGACATTTTCAGAAAACTCAAAGATATGTACACATATGTACATTAGCTGACTTATACCCTTGTTTAAGTCATACACTTGTATATATTCATCTATAAATATGTTTGAAAAGTCGGGCAAGGAGAGTAGAAGAGATTTGAGAATAGGGAGAGAGAAATTAGTGTCATTAGACACATGAAGAGTGAGTGAATTGTCCATCCTCACTGAAATGTAAATTTTCTGAGAAATCGAGAATTTTTGCGCCCGATATTTTGCTGTCTGCTCCTTCTGTGCTTAATCTTTTGAGAAATCCTTTTACACGTTGTCGTCGTGATCAGGATTCAAGCCTTGAACATCAAATTACAGAGACCAAACAAAGTCCTAATAAAAATGATTTTATGAGCGTGATGTTCGATATGGACATTATCAACACATCTGATACCGGTGAAATCTATTCCTTTATGTGGATCTGATTGCATATAAGCACTCGATATGTTTTCTTTCTATTTATTGATATTGAACATTGTGACTCCGGTTGTTTGAATGCTTTGAAATAGAGAGAATCAATGTAATAAAAGTAGTGAAATATGAGTGCATGTAATTTAAGTGTGACTTATGTGCGCGTAGATGAACTTGTATATGTAAAGATTTATATATATGCATAAATGTGCTTTAAGTGGAGCATACAGATCAGGATGCGGAGGACTTGGTATGCTCTCTATGGGCCATATATTAATTCCTCAAAGTGATTTACGGTATAGTCAGCAAACGGATGTTGGGGTGACTCATTTTCGTAGTGGAATGAGTCATGAGGATGAACAACTTATTCCCAATTTGTACCGGTATATTCAGCCTTGGGGAAAGTGAATTCGTGGACTCACAGCGTGTGTGGGCGGAATATACTCTGAAGCGGCAAGAAGCTCAAGCCCAGAACAGAAGGTTGACACATGGAAATCGGGAGGCAGCTCTCTGGGAGGCGGTGGCCGTTGCAGATCAAAAAAAAAGGTATGCGCAAGGATATGGGGGAAAAAAGGAGGATATGGACAAGGGCTCGCACGGACTTATGATATACAGTAACCGATAATGACATAGAAAAGGGGAGCGAGTGAAAGAATTTCAGGGGGAGGACCAGGACATGCGATCGACACTCAGATTTTCTCAGACGAATATTGAGTGGGGATTCTCGGAGAGCAGTGCACAAAAAGGGAAGGTCATCCATATACAATGTTAGGATGGGGCTTCTTGAAGATGATGCAGAAGTTCAATAAGCTAACAAATTCGATTAGAATTTCGGTTGATGACAGAAGTGATATGGCTAGATACAGAAGAAATTCATCATTGTGAAGCTGGACTTGGAGCAATCTGTCTTTTAATGCTGCAACAGTAATCAAAAGCTCTGAGAATTTTCTATGCTCACCACCTTGCGTTCGATAACTTCTCAGTTGCTGATTCAACGCGAGAAGGCCAATTTCCAGACAATAAAAGCTATTGATGAAAGTTTTCAAGCTGTGGAGGATCATCTAGCTTCAGATCTAGCGGAGCTTAGGTTCCAGGACTTCTAATAGCAGGCAGCTCAGCCCAGGTATGGCAGGAGGTCTGAACTTTTGTTTCTGAGGAAGAAAACCCGACAGCAGCATTGGAGGAAAAGTCCTACACAATACGCACATAGGAGTCGGCAACATGTTCTTCTTCTTCGCGTCCATCTCTGCTCACATTCATATGGACATAAGTTTTGTAAGCAAGTACAGAGCTGTGCCAAATGGAGAGATGTGTCATCCATGAGCGACTTTGTAAGATACAGATGTATGCAACAAGAAGGAACAATATTACGTTCGGTAATGTATTTATTCATGCAGCAATTATAGTATATTTTCCACTGTCTGTTGCTCAGTTGAGATAAAAATTTGCACATTTTTTTTTTGTTAGCATAATGATAAGATGTGAACCTCTGGTACAAGAGAATTCTTATGGTTCTCTTTCACTATTGACATGATGACACAGTATGTGTAAATTGTCGAAGGTTAATAATTACAGGCTGTCATTTGAGAAATAAACAGCATCATGTATGACAAAATATTAGATCGGCATTTATGTACTTGCACGGGAAAAGCGTTACAGTTTGTCTTATGTTTCAAAAGGTATTGATATCGAATGATGAGACTATAACTATGCAGGTCATTGTGTTGAAAGATATTTTGATGTCTTGCGGGTTATCTCTTGGAGGAATATTTCACTGAAAGCTTGTGTATGATTATGTTAAGATAGGATTATGTGAAACACTGCAGTTGGCATTAACACTAGAAAACTAAAAACCGATAAAAATTCAGATTGCGATCCCATTTGGTTATTGGCCCATCATTTTCTGCATGTGTTTTGATATTGCATCACACGCATGAAGAAGAGGCTGTTAATGGTGATGCTTTAATCACACGCAAATCACCAAGATCCGAAGGATTTGTGTGCTGCTGAGACAATGGAGGGCTTGTAAGCGCAGTTGTCATTATGGCCTGACGTGAGCTTGTTTGAGAAAAATGAGTGTAATTCCCAAGCTTAGGAGCTTAGTTCACTCCTTCAGGAGCATGGAAATCCTGCCTACACACGCCTTGTGTTCATCTCTAGAGTTGATGAATTGTGAATCTCGTGCAATCGTCTGATCTCTGTAGACCTGAAAGCTCTAACTGATCTGTATGGTCCATACGCTTGAAGATTGTTATAATCTTTTTATTTTATGATCTCTGACGCTATTAATGCTTTTGTTGCCATTGTTATTGGCTGCTCTTTCTGTGGAGGAGTAGAATCTATCGAATATGTAGCGAGAGGCAGAACTTCAGTAGCGAGGGAGATAGTGCATGAATTACATCAAACGTACTAAGAACTATTTACATGGATATCCTGATGTTTTCAGACATCAGACCTCACCACATGCAGATATCGGCCATCATAATATGTGTAAATACAGCAATATATGATTCTCGTGATGAAATAAAAAGCGTTTATTGAAGATTGCTCCCATAGCAAAGACTTACGATTGAGAAGAAGCATATACCTCTCGCTTTAGAGGCAAACGGCTTGTTCCTTAGCTTCGAAGTGAATCTACCCTATATCGTGAACGGTCAAGAGCTTATCTCGACCAAATAAACTTAAAATATCCTACTTAGAGGTTTCATCATGATATCCTTCCCTTAAACCTCTTAAAGAAAAACCAAGTTAAGATCTTTTCAATTAGTTACTTTCTCCCTCCTTTCTGAGAAACCATTTCGACATACCTGGTGAACCCGACGTGAAGGGAGGAGAGTGTAGAGATCCTGATCCTAGTTTAAAGAGTGGTGCAGTTGAGTGAGCTCATTGTGCTTGACCATTTATGGGCGACGCAACGATGGATGTTATAACCCAACTTCTGTGCTTTCAGCAGGATGAGAAAAGACGAAGTGCCATTCAGGCATTTCATGAGCGAGTAGTCAGAAGAAGTGGATATTTCAGTGGTAAAAATGTTACTCGTTTTTGCAAGGAATATGAATTGGAGGCACGATACCTTGGTACAGGTCTAACACCATTAAGTGATCAAGAATTAATTGACAATTTTGTATACGTTTCAGAATTACATTTGCGTGACCGACTAGTTGTGGATGCACCTCGACTAGTTATAGAAGGGCAAATAAGATGGTCACAATACAAGATGATACTCATAAGGATGTTTGATTGGATGATGAAGATAAAGTGACTAGATCCACATTTCTAAAGTGGATACATAAACCAAAAGATCAATCTGTTCTGGATATAAAAAGAGAGTTTGATCAGCAATTTGCAGATTTATCTGATTATGATATCTTTACAAGCACCGGCACCTAAAAATCCAAAAGCTCCAGAAATTAAAAGATGTATTTGGTGTGACTCTTTGGAGCATAACAGATACTCATGTGAGAGCTTCAAAGAAGCATTAGCAAAGAATTTGGTATTCGTTAAGGAAAAAATGATATATGATTCTAAGACTGGAGAAAAGGTAAACATTAATTTTGGTCGGGGAGGAATGAGAATATTCTTCCCTGGCACTTGTGAAAACGTTGCTTCAACATCGCATACGTATGCATGTCAGGTAGTTGACGAAAATAATGACTTAGAACCGTGGTCTAAAGTAATAAAGTCCTTAGACCGCGGGAAGATGCATCATGAAATTTTAAAGACAGCTAGTAATGAAATCCGAGGGGTAAGTGGATGGGATGATCCAGTAGACACTCTTTCGGTTGTCACTTACCTATGCTCTTCGATAGAGCATGAAGCAGTAGTGGAGGAGAAACGAAGAAGAACCAATGAGGGTGAAGAGGAGAAAAGGAGGACTAGGCGTCAAGTAGAAGCTTCACGTGAACAACCTCAAATACCAAACCAAAGCCATCCAACACAAACAAACCAAATAGATCCACCATCACAACCAACAATAATCCAACCAAATAAAATTCCGACTCAAGTTCAAATTCCTACTTCTGCTGAGATGCCAGTCTCTACCCACGATAATATTCCTCCTCAAGATCAAGAAATGCAACCTGTGAAAAAAGGACAAGGAAAAGTGAGAAATCCCTCATATATGCTAAAATCGCATATAGAGCAAGCCACAAATCTTAAACAAGTTCTCGAAAAAAGAGTGCTCGATAGTGTAATCGAATTTACACTCGGTGAGTTACTGGGAATAGCAAAAAGAGAATTTCTAGAAGTAATAATTGACCTCTTAAGAAGGAAACGACAACCAATAGCTGACATGCAAGAGATTGAAAGAATGGATGAAGAGACTCCCGATCATACTGTGCAAGCGCAAGTTCAAGAGCTAAAAAATATACTTGAACCAATTGAGACTAATGTTCAACCGTGCGTGCATGAGGAAATATCCTTGGAAAAGAATTCTTCCGACATAACCCCTTCGAGTTATTACACTAAAGATCATTGGGCCCGAGCCACAACTGAGACGTTGGTAAGATTAGAGAAAATTAGCACTCCAGTTGTCGCTCTTATTGATCATGGGTCTGAAGTTAACTTGATGTCCAAAGATCTCTATATGAAGGGGAAATGGCCAATAGACATGCAGCCTGGTTGGAGAATTAAGGCTGCGAACTCAATGCCAGGTGAGTTGTTTGGTGCATGCCCGCAGGTTCTAGTTACAATTGGAGATGTCAGTGATTATCAAAATTTTTTCGTACAAGATCATTCTAGTTACTCACTGATTCTAGGGCAGCCATATATTACTGCCTTAAGAATGGAAACAAGAGTCTTAGAAGATGGATCGGCTTACGCGCGAATCCGTAGTAAAGATGGGAAAAAGGCAGTTCAATTCATGACGGTATGTGTGGATCACATCAGGAATAGAACTTCTCTTCGGACAAGGCCTATTCCTGAAGAATACGAGGATCAAAGTTTTTAAAGGAAGCTTTCATAAGTCGGGACTATGAAGGCTTGAAAGATGAAAAGATCCCGAATGTAAATATGTTTATATCAAGTTTTATAGCACTTTCTTCGACAAATTCATTTCAGTTTCGTGTTTTTTCTGAGTTAAAAAAGTGGGAAAAACAATACATAGTGGATCTTCAAAGAAATTTTCATGGATGTAGAGTGCTAAATTTCGACGAGGAAATCTCTGGAGTCTTTGATGAGATATCCTTTGCAGACACATTGTTTGATCTGCAAGAGTTAATTCAAGGAAAAAGGAGTGATTATGTGATTCAAACGCACTCTATTTCCATGTATAAGGAAATAGCAAAGTTTGAGCAAGATGAAATAGGTAAAGAAGTCTTTGTTGAAACAAAATACAAAACAATTGATAAAAAGATAAAGCCAGTCGCAGTTCCACTTCCTGAAGATAGTAATAAACTTATGGATGATGTAAAAAATCAGCCACCTCTCAGAGATAAGAGAAAAATAGGCCATGAATTCACTAAAGAAACTCTCGAGCAAATTCAATTAGGGAAAGATGGTTTCCTCAGCGAAAAAGAGAAAGATGTATTCTCTCGAATGTTATTTAAGCATGGAAAAGCTTTTTCTTTCAATGCCCAAGAAATTGGATGTGTAGATCCATCTGTGGTGACACCTATGATAATTTTCACAATTCCACATGTACCTTGGAATCTCAGACCGATTCCAGTACCAAAAGCTCATATTTCAAAGCTAATTGATCTGTTGAATGACAAAATTAGAATGGGGATTCTTGAGCCATCAAGTGCTCCCTATTCTAACCGTTGGTTTACTGTACCAAAAAAGAATGGGTCATTAAGATTTATCCAAGATCTACAGCCAGTGAACAAAGTGACAATTAGAAATATGGGAACTGGGCCTATTGTAGACGAATATGCAGAAGCTTTTGCAGGAAGATCTATTTATTCAATGGGAGATTTGCACTCTGGATATGATCAATTCCAGCTAGCTCTCGAAAGCCGTGATTTGACGACTATGAGGACGCCACTTGGGCTTGTGCGCATGTGCACTTTGCCGCAAGGTGCCACGAACTCAGTGGCACACATGATGAATGGTATGCATAAAGTTCTTAGGGATTTTATTCCACATCTGACTATGCCATTCATTGATGATGTTCCTATTAAAGGCTGTGAAGAAAGAGATAGAGACGAGACTCTTGATGAGGATGGATGTAGGAATTTTGTTAAAAAGCACATAACTGATTGTGAATCCATTCTTAGTCGGCTGGAAGAGGTTCATTTGACATTGTCTGCTGAAAAATCAGTATTTGGAGTGCAAGAGGTTTTAATTGTAGGAAGTTTATGTGGACCTAAAGGAAGAAAGCCATGTCCAAAGAAAGTAGATGCCATCCAACACATGAAAGAGGTCTGCTCCTCGATCACTGAAGTGAGGAGATTTCTTGGGGCATGTGTTTTCTATGTTGTATGGATTCCCCATTTTGCCCATATTGCTGATCCACTTTATCAATTACTTAGAAAAGGGCAAAGATTTCAATGGAAAGATATCCATACTCAAGCAGTAAGAAAATTAAAGAAAGCACTTGCAGAAGCTCCATTGCTCAGGAAGGCTGATTATACTGATAATAAAGAAATTTATATCACCATAGATACAAGTCCGACAGGTATAGGTTGGGCGATTGGCCAAGAGGATGATGAAGGAAAAAGATATGCAATTCGTTTCGGGGCTAAAGTTCTAAATGTTCGTCAGAGAGGTTACCCTCAAATTAAGCGAGAGCTTTGGGGGATAGTAACTGCACTTAAAAATGATAAAGAATATCTGATTGGGGCAAATGTGGTAGTAGAAACAGATTGTTTACCATTGTTGGGAATGATCGTGAATTGTTCCACTGCAGATATTGCCATGTTAAGATGGATAGCATATATTAAGTCGCTAAACCCTGAGTTTGTTCATATAGCTGGAAGGAATAATGTGGTGGCTGACATGCTATCACGAGCTATATATGAAAATGAAGATTTGATGACTTCTAATGATGAAGAGATAGGTCTAGACTTTTATGCTTCACATGTACATAATCTAAGCCTAAATGAAGCATCTACTGGACTAAATAGAAAAGAGCTTAAGCGTCAAAATGAAAGGCTTGGAATTTGTACTGAGTCTTCAAAGGAAGTTCAAAATAACTTAGGAAGAGGGAAAGATAACAGATGGATAGAAGAAGAACCTTACAAGATTCAAATAGGAATAACAGAGAGATTCAATGAAGACGAATATGAAAACGAGTGGAAGGAAATCGGGAGATATTTAAGTATGAAGTGTCCTGATTTTAGTTGGAGCAAAGAGAAATTTCGTACCATTCGAAGAAAGTCAAACAATTATTTCCTGAAAGGGATTACTCTGGAAGCGAAGCATTGGAATGGGAAAGATACCCCAGCGAGTTGTAGGTTCTGAAGAATCGAGAGGAAGGATTATGCGTGAAATGCATAGCTCACTATGGGCCGGTCATAAAGGCTTTCAAGGAACTTATGAAAAGATAAGGGAAAGATACTGGTGGCCTGGGATGTATGTGGATACCCAAAACTACGTAGCCACTTGTAAACCTTGCCAGATGTACTCCAATGTTAGACACAGAGATGAATTACATCCAACATATCCTCTTAATATTCACTATAAGTGGGTTGTTGATTTAGTTACAATGCCATTAGGGGTGCATCAGATGAGGTATATTGTATTAGCAAGGGAAGACCTAACAAATCATGTTGAAGGAAGAGCTCTAAGGACGAAAACTACAAGCAATGTATGCAAATTTCTACTAGAAGATGTGTTTAGTAGATTTGGTTATGTGGAGAAAATAGTTGCCGATAGAGGTGAGCTTGATGCTCAGGAAGCTGAAGACTTCTTTAAAAAATATGGAATTCGATTATCACTCACCACCGCTTACAATCCTGAAGCTAATGGAAAAATTGAACGTGGTCATCCACCAATTATTAAAGCTTTGGCTAAGGCTTGTGAGGGGAAAATAAAAAATTGGCCAAATTACCTTCCATTTGCCCTTTGGGCAGATAGGATGACATATACTAGAACTACCGGATATATGCCAGCGGAATTGATGTATTGTCAAAAGCCTATTTTGCCGACGGAGTCACATGCTTTAGCATGGACTTCCTTGCCTTGGGAAGATGAGGTGTCAAGAGAAGATCTTCTAGCAGTACGCATTCTTCAACTAGAAAGAGGGAAAAATCTGGTAGAAGAAGCTGCATTTAAGCTTAGAGCTTCTAGAGAGAAAAATAAAATTGCATTTGACAAGTCCCACAGATTAAGGCCAAAAAGGTTGAAGGAAGGAGACTGGGTACTTGTTTATGATAGCTCATTGAATACTCAATATGAGGCTCGAAGAAAACTGGTTAAGAGATGGTTTGGTCCCTATGTGGTATGTAAAGTTTTTGATAATGGAACATATTCACTTAGAGAATTAGATGGGACTAAGTTAAAGGAATTAACTGCTGGAAAGAGAGTTAAGCTCTTTAAAAGAAGAGAGAATGAAAATTATGAGACGGTAATAAATGAAGACAAAGAAGAGGAAAGTGAAGAGGAAGGATGTGAAGATGATAAAGATAAGGATATCAATAAGGAAAATGATTGAAATAAATTACATCGTAAGATGATGTATATATACATATAAAAACATATATATATATATGTATGTATATAATAAAACTATATAGACAATTAACAAGATATGAATCCGTCTATATGTAATAAATAAGTAAAGCAACAATTAAATTAAATGTATGTGCTTTACTTAGTCATAAACTTCTATTAATACTAATTTTTGTTTCTTACAGGGTACTGACGGAGATTTGTGATCAGACTATTAATAGGAAGTTTTTTTTTAGGTTTGATTGGACTGTTTGACTATCTTAGGATCTGAAATGGACAGTGAAGATTCCAATGATACATCCATTCCTGAGGGTAGCATTCCTCAAAGATTTAGAGAGACGTCAGGGAGTGTGCCTGAAAGGAGGACCTTAGATAGTTCTTTTATATCAACTTACTTGCTCCCTTCACCTGAAAATGAAGAAAGAATTCCTGTAGAAGAGTTTATTAAAGATCGTATCACTAGGGAGACCTTGATTCCATCATCAAATGAAAGAAGTATACTCAGGTATCGAAGGGCACGAACATATGGAGAAGATGATACTTCGGATAACCGTGAGTCATATATGGAAGTGGACCCAACAGCACTTCTTGTATATAGCCGAGACTTAGCAGAATATGCAGAACTCTTACAACAGCTTGCCTTGTTCCGTAGGGAACGTGAAGGGGGTGAGACGTCTTAAAGATAGACTAAAATGTTGTATTAAAGATATGTGTAAATAATGTCTATTTTGAATCAAGTTAGGTTCTTTTTTATGAAGAATAAGTCAAGAAAGATCCTCGGAGATCGGCAAGAAAATAAATACCAATGTATATAAATAAAGCCAGGTAATACTTTCCTTCTTTTGAATAATTGTTTTTTTATATATAGATTCGTGTGAAATAAGCCTCTGATTTTTGCAGGATGACCAAGTTCAAGTTTTTTTTTAAAGAAAGAATGATTAAAGGCGACAAGCCCGAGCGGCTTCTGATTGTATACTGGTGAGATGTTATTGTTTGAATTTCTTTTCCTCTCATGTATGTATGTGTATATATGTATATATATATATATATCTATATGAAAAGAATACATGGGTTGGGCATATGATATGTAAATAAATGCATAATTAAGGAAAATTAAGTAGACCAAAGATCTCGTGCCACTAATTAGATTACATGTAATGTATAAGGACCAGGATTATATGAGGAAGATTAGAAGATGGACTAGAACTTTCAAGAACAAGACCGAGGAAGGTGAAGGGAAGACCTAGACTAAGTATTTGTATATAGTAGTGTTTACAAACACTTGATGAGTGAGACACTTCGACTTCTACTCTTGACCTCTCATCTGACCTAATCTTCAGACAGATTATATCTTGAGAAAAGAATTCTTATACCAGCCAGCTATCTATATGTATGTGTATGTGTTGTTGGGTGCTGCGATGAGCTAGTAGGCGGGTGGAACTACCTTGGTCGGGTGATCAGGGCCACGAGCTGACGCTAGTTGTGTCGTATGGCCTAACCTACATGTTGTTACGCGCTCATACGGGTTGATAGGCGGGTGGAGTCACTCTGACCGGGTGGTCAGAGCCACGAGCTGACGTTGATTTCGTATGAGGCTGACATTGTGAATCGTGCGCTATGTCGGGTCGGTAGATGGGTGGGCTAAACCTGGCCGGGTGGTCAGGTCCACGAGTCGCATCCGATTTCGACATAGGCCGAAAAGTGTGGAAAAATAAATAAATAAAAATAAAAGCAAAGATATAAAGGTTGAGCTGGGATAAAGAATTAAAATAAAGAAAAGCAGAATAAAAATATGAGAAAAATAAGAAAAGGGTCTGAAGGGGCTTCAGATGATAGAAGATCAATAGGGAAGCCAGAAGCGAGTTTCATAAATTGAGTTAGTGAAGACTAGTATATGCAAATGCTTCGGATAGGCTACTAGATCTGACCGGGTCGAGTTAACGAGAGAGCTAAGAAGTTTTCGATTTACTCATATGATTTCTAGTCTAAGTGCATTAGTGTATTCTGATATGTTGTATGAGATGTTTTTGTCTACCCTCTTCTCTTAATGTATATCAGGTTCAATGTGTTTTCAGATTTCATGCATCAAGTTAAAATTTTCTTTAAGTCCTGTTTATATGCTATGACTACTTGATCCTTGCTTGTGTTTGATGTTGTGTATGCAGGTTGATTGGCACATCCGGGGGATGCACAGGTTCGGAGGGGGTGGATGTCGTCGTGATCAGGATTCAAGCCTTGAACATCAAATTACAGAGACCAAACAAAGTCCTAATAAAAATGATTTTATGAGCGTGATGTTCGATATGGACATTATCAACACATCTGATACCGGTGAAATCTATTCCTTTATGTGGATCTGATTGCATATAAGCACTCGATATGTTTTCTTTCTATTTATTGATATTGAACATTGTGACTCCGGTTGTTTGAATGCTTTGAAATAGAGAGAATCAATGTAATAAAAGTAGTGAAATATGAGTGCATGTAATTTAAGTGTGACTTATGTGCGCGTAGATGAACTTGTATATGTAAAGATTTATATATATGCATAAATGTGCTTTAAGTGGAGCATACAGATCAGGATGCGGAGGACTTGGTATGCTCTCTATGGGCCATATATTAATTCCTCAAAGTGATTTACGGTATAGTCAGCAAACGGATGTTGGGGTGACTCATTTTCGTAGTGGAATGAGTCATGAGGATGAACAACTTATTCCCAATTTGTACCGGTATATTCAGCCTTGGGGAAAGTGAATTCGTGGACTCACAGCGTGTGTGGGCGGAATATACTCTGAAGCGGCAAGAAGCTCAAGCCCAGAACAGAAGGTTGACACATGGAAATCGGGAGGCAGCTCTCTGGGAGGCGGTGGCCGTTGCAGATAAAAAAAAAAGGTATGCGCAAGGATATGGGGGAAAAAAGGAGGATATGGACAAGGGCTCGCACGGACTTATGATATACAGTAACCGATAATGACATAGAAAAGGGGAGCGAGTGAAAGAATTTCAGGGGGAGGACCAGGACATGCGATCGACACTCAGATTTTCTCAGACGAATATTGAGTGGGGATTCTCGGAGAGCAGTGCACAAAAAGGGAAGGTCATCCATATACAGTGTTAGGATGGGGCTTCTTGAAGATGATGTAGAAGTTCAATAAGCTAACAAATTCGATTAGAATTTCTATTGATGACAGAAGTGATATGGCTAGATACAGAAGAAATTCATCATTGTGAAGCTGGACTTGGAGCAATCTGTCTTTTAATGCTGCAACAGTAATCAAAAGCTCTGAGAATTTTCTCTGCTCACCACCTTGCGTTCGATAACTTCTCAGTTGCTGATTCAACGCGAGAAGGCCAATTTCCAGACAATAAAAGCTATTGATGAAAGTTTTCAAGCTGTGGAGGATCATCTAGCTTCAGATCTAGCGGAGCTTAGGTTCCAGGACTTCTAATAGCAGGCAGCTCAGCCCAGGTATGGCAGGAGGTCTGAACTTTTGTTTCTGAGGAAGAAAACCCGACAGCAGCATTGGAGGAAAAGTCCTACACAATACGCACATAGGAGTCGGCAACATGTTCTTCTTCTTCGCGTCCATCTCTGCTCACATTCATATGGACATAAGTTTTGTAAGCAAGTACAGAGCTGTGCCAAATGGAGAGATGTGTCATCCATGAGCGACTTCGTAAGATACAGATGTATGCAACAAGAAGGAACAATATTACGTTCGGTAATGTATTTATTCATGCAGCAATTATAGTATATTTTCCACTGTCTGTTGCTCAGTTGAGATAAAAATTTGCACATTTTTTTTTTGTTAGCATAATGATAAGATGTGAACCTCTGGTACAAGAGAATTCTTATGGTTCTCTTTCACTATTGACATGATGACACAGTAGGTGTAAATTGTCGAAGGTTAATAATTACAGGCTGTCATTTGAGAAATAAACAGCATCATGTATGACAAAATATTAGATCGGCATTTATGTACTTGCACGGGAAAAGCGTTACAGTTTGTCTTATGTTTCAAAAGGTATTGATATCGAATGATGAGACTATAACTATGCAGGTCATTGTGTTGAAAGATATTTTGATGTCTTGCGGGTTATCTCTTGGAGGAATATTTCACTGAAAGCTTGTGTATGATTATGTTAAGATAGGATTATGTGAAACACTGCAGTTGGCATTAACACTAGAAAACTAAAAACCGATAAAAATTCAGATTGCGATCCCATTTGGTTATTGGCCCATCATTTTCTGCATGTGTTTTGATATTGCATCACACGCATGAAGAAGAGGCTGTTAACGGTGATGCTTTAATCACACGCAAATCACCAAGATCCGAAGGATTTGTGTGCTGCTGAGACAATGGAGGGCTTGTAAGCGCAGTTGTCATTATGGCCTGACGTGAGCTTGTTTGAGAAAAATGAGTGTAATTCCCAAGCTTAGGAGCTTAGTTCACTCCTTCAGGAGCATGGAAATCCTGCCTACACACGCCTTGTGTTCATCTCTAGAGTTGATGAATTGTGAATCTCGTGCAATCGTCTGATCTCTGTAGACCTGAAAGCTCTAACTGATCTGTATGGTCCATACGCTTGAAGATTGTTATAATCTTTTTATTTTATGATCTCTGACGCTATTAATGCTTTTGTTGCCATTGTTATTGGCTGCTCTTTCTGTGGAGGAGTAGAATCTATCGAATATGTAGCGAGAGGCAGAACTTCAGTAGCGAGGGAGATAGTGCATGAATTACATCAAACGTACTAAGAACTATTTACATGGATATCCTGATGTTTTCAGACATCAGACCTCACCACATGCAGATATCGGCCATCATAATATGTGTAAATACAGCAATATATGATTCTCGTGATGAAATAAAAAGCGTTTATTGAAGATTGCTCCCATAGCAAAGACTTACGATTGAGAAGAAGCATATACCTCTCGCTTTAGAGGCAAACGGCTTGTTCCTTAGCTTCGAAGTGAATCTACCCTATATCGTGAACGGTCAAGAGCTTATCTCGACCAAATAAACTTAAAATATCCTACTTAGAGGTTTCATCATGATATCCTTCCCTTAAACCTCTTAAAGAAAAACCAAGTTAAGATCTTTTCAATTAGTTACTTTCTCCCTCCTTTCTGAGAAACCATTTCGACAACGTATCTAAGTCCATAGCTAATCTATCTATGGCTAGAATTTGAGAGGTTAATTGTAATCAGGCTGTGAGAATTTTGGTTAGGAACATTCATATGTAAGAATGTTCTAACAGTCGAGAAATCTGGCGCACATTTCATCTTCAATGAAATGATCATTGCTCAGTCTACAGTGTAAAGTTTTACACAAGTGAGGGCTCAAAATCTAAGTTGGAAGGTAAGCCATCTATGGCTAGAAGATCTTGATGAAACGGGTTCAGAGTTGGGAGAACCAGTGCTAAGAAGTTGCAGGTGTCAAAGTCGCCATTGCAGAGAAGTACTTTCAGACATAGGTAAAGTGTTTCACACATTTCTCAGTGTATGGTTAATCTTTTTGAGAGATTTAACTTGGCAAAGTTGCGCAACCTTAAGGCGAAGTGTTGTGCAAAGTTTTATCAAAAACTTTACAGGATTGATTAGTCAATGAGTGACTAATCTGCAGCAGATTTTTCTGAAGAAACTGAAATTTTCAGAATAATCAATTTTCTGATAATTTGGTGAAGATTCTCTAAATTAGGTGGAGTCTAAAGTTGATCTTGATATAGAGGTGATCTAAATTCAAGGTTAACTTGTTCTTTTGGAGATTAACACTCTCCATCAGTGGTATCAGAGCAGGTTGTGTCAAAATTGAAGTGAAGAAGACTCCGACTATTGCAGAAATACAAAACTTTACATTTTGAAGGTGCAGAAGGGTAAAGGTTGAAGAAAGATCAAAGGAAGACATACAAAGAGCATCAAAAGGATCAGAAGGAGCAACATTCGAAGTAAAGGTACATTTATTATCTGTAAAGGTTAAAGATTTGAAGCTACAGGTGAAGTAAAGATGGGAGATAGTCTCCAAATTGAAAAGTTGGATAGAGAGAACTATCCTGCATGGTCTATGAGGATGGAAGCTCACCTTATGAGCAAAGATCTGATAGGATATATCACAGGAGATGAAGAAAAGCCAGAATTCAGAGATCCTAGTGTTCCAACTAGGGAGGAGCTTGCAGATTTGAAGAATTGGATGAAGAAGGATGCTCAAGCAAGAAGCATCATCTACATGGCAGTCAATGACTATTTGCTTCCTCACATTAGAGGACTTGAAAGTGCTTGTGACATTTGGAATGCTTTGGAAGAGCATTTCCAAAATACAACCAAATCAAGGAAGGCTTCACTATGGGCAGAGTTTACTACCTTCAAGAAGAAGGCCTCACAATCAATCTCTGATTATGTGACAAAGATGAAGGACATTGCAGATTCTCTAGGTGCAGTGGATGAAGATATTGAAGAAGACAAATTGGTAAGACAAATACTCACAGGACTAAGAGGAGATGAGAAATGGAAGCCTTTCATTTTATCTACAGAACTTTCATTAGATCACTTTACTCCTGATTTGAATCAATTGTTAGGTCATATGCTAACTTTTGAGAATGATATCAAAGGAGATGTTGATAAGAGTGCAGGTCATGCAATGTATTCTAAAGACAAGAAGAAAGCCAACAAAGGGAAGCAACAATCAGGTGAAGAAGAAGGTACATCAAACCAAGCAAACTTCATAAGAGGAAGAGGAAATGGCAGAGGTAGAGGAAGAGGCAGAAACAACAAAGAGAATGCAAGAGCTTGTTGGATATGTGGTAAGACCAATCATCTATCTCATGATTGTTGGCACAATAATCAAAACAATGGTAATTATCAGAACTTTAATCAAAGAGCAAGAGGTGGTAGATTTCAGAGAGGAAATTTCAGAGGTAGAGGTGGTAGGAATTCTTTTGGAAGAGGTGGTGGAAGAAACTTCCAAAATCAATCCTATAATAACACCTACTACAACTATGCATCAGATCAAAAGGAGGATTCGACTCTCATTATGAATACATGTGAAACCTCACATGAGGACATGAGAGTGTTCTATATTGATTCAGGATGTAGTAATCATTTAAGTGGAAATATTGCTTTGATGACTGACCTAGATCATAATGCAATTAATCATACAGTGCAGACAGGTGATAATACAAAGCATAAGGTAAAGTCAATTGGTTCAGTCAAAGCTAAGGATGGGAGCACTCTTCTGAGTAAGGTACTTTATGTTCCCACAATTCCAAAGAATTTGATCAGTGTAGGTCAAATTGTGGAAAAAGGATATGAGGTAAGGTTCACAAATGATGGAGTTTATGTGGAAGACCCTAGTCAAGGGTATAAACAAGTTATTGCAGGAAAGAAAGAAGGAAGGCTTTTCACATTGAAGGTACAAGGAAATGTTGGACATGCTATGTTCACATATGGAGAGCAGAAGGTGTCAGAATTGGATCTTTGGCACAAAAGACTTGGACACTTTAATGAAAGAGGTATCAAAGAAATGATTAACAATGATTCAGTGCTTGGTATGCCTAACATTGCAGGTCAACACATGACATACAGATGTGAGGCATGTCAATTAGGTAAGGCTCATAAGCAATCCTATTCCAAGCATGGATTTATGTATTCAGAAAGACTTGAATTGGTGCATACAGATGTGTGGGGTCCTTCAAAGGACTTTAGTATAAATGGTTCAAGATATTATGTTATATATGTTGATGATGCTACCAGGTGGATCACAATTTATGTGATTAAGGAAAAGTCAGAAGTGTTTAATACATTTAAACACTATCATGCATATGCAGAAAGGATTACAGGTCAAAAATTGAAGAGACTAAGGTCAGATGGAGGGGGAGAGTATTTTTCAAATGAGTTCAATAATTATTTGTGGAATGCAGGTATAAAGAGAGAAGTTACTTGCAGGTACTCTCCTCAACAAAATGGGGTAGCAGAAAGAAGAAATAGGACTCTTGTTGAGTTTGCAAGGTCCATGATGAAAGAGAAGAATTGCCCAAATTATTTGTGGGCTGAGGCTGTTAATACAGCTACATATTTGGTTAATAGATTGCCTTGTAAAGCTTTGCAGGGTATGACACCATATGAAGCTTGGTGGGGTAAGAAACCTACCTTGGATCATTGCAGAATATTTGGATGCTTGGCATATGCATATGTGCCATCTCAATTGAGGCATAAGTTGGAGCCTAAGGCAGAGAAGTATGTATTCATTGGTTATGATGATAAGCAAATGGGATACAGGTTGTGGAGTCCATCCACAAAGCAATTTATTGTATCCAAGGATGTTACATTTGATGAGCAAGGTACTTGGTATGCAGGTAAATATAATGTACATGCAGATGATGAAGAAGTAGTGGAACAAAGGAAAGGTAAAGCAAAGGTTCAATTACTTGATGAAAGTGAAAGTAATGAAGTGCAGATTGAAGTTGAAGAGAGGCCAAGGTTTGATCCAGAATGTGATGAACCAGAGACCTCAAGAAGTGCAGAAGTTAGGAGATCATCTAGGCACAAATGGCAACCTACAAGGTATAGCTATGACACTTCATTCTTGACTACTAAAGATTATGCTTATTTGGTAAAAGCAGATGAAGATCCTTCTACATATGAAGAAGCCAAAGGGAAGAAGAATTGGGAAGATGCTATGCAAGAGGAGTATGATGCATTGATAGAGAATCAAACATGGGATTTGGTTCCTAAACCTAATAGTCAAAAGATTATTGGATGTAAGTGGGTTTACAAAACAAAGAGATTTGCAGATGGAAGTGTGTCTAGGTACAAAGCTAGACTTGTTGTGAAAGGGTATGCACAGACATATGGAGTGGACTATGATGAGACTTATAGTCCTGTGGCAAAGATGACAACTATCAGGACACTCATTGCAATTGCTGCTTGCAAAGGTTGGAAGTTGTCTCAATTAGATGTTAAAAATGCTTTCTTGAATGGTTACATTTCAGATGAAGTCTACATGGAGCAACCAGATGGGTTCAAAGATCAAGTGAGTCCAAATTATGTGTGTAAGCTCAAGAGAGCTTTGTATGGGTTGAAGCAAGCCCCAAGGGCTTGGAATTATAGGCTTGTGAAATTCTTGAATGATCTTGGATTTCAAGCATCAAAAGCAGATAGTAGCTTGCTAGTCAAAGCAAGTGAAGATGGATTCATTTATGTGTGTATTTATGTTGATGACATAATACTTACAGGAACAGATGATAAGGGAATACAAATGATCAAAAAGCAGATGGAGAAAGAGTTCAAAATTAGTGATTTGGGGAACCTATCATTCTTCTTGGGAATGGAGATCTCTTATACTCAACATGGAGTATATGTGACCCAAGAAAGGTATCTTAAAAATTTGCTAACCAAATTTAAAATGGAAGATTGCAGGGTTGCACCTACACCTTTGGAAGTGAACCATAAATTGTCTAGGTTTGGAGGAGAAGAGTTCAGTGATATGAAACTCTATCAAAGTTTGGTTGGTAGCTTGATTTATGCTACATTGACAAGGCCTGACTTGTCATATGCAGTTGGTGTGCTTTCACAATTCATGCATTGTCCTAGAAAGGAACATTGGATTGCAGGACAAAGAGTACTTAGGTACATCAAGGGTACACTCAAAGAAGGGTTGTACTATGGGTTTACCTCAGATACAAGAATCAAGATATATAGTGATGCAGATTGGGCAGGTAATGTGGATGATAGAAGATCAACACATGGATACTTGTGCTATGTAGGAGACAAATTGATTTCATGGTGTTCTAAAAAGCAACATACAATTGCTTTGTCATCCACAGAGGCAGAATATAAAGGTATGGTGGAAGCTGCAAAAGAGGTAATATGGCTAAAGACACTTTTGAAAGTTTTTGATGTGATTCAGAGTACTCCTATTATTTGTGGAGACAATATGAGTTCATTATACTTGGCAGCTAATCCTGTATTTCATGCTAGAACTAAGCATATTGAAATACAGTATCATTTCCTGAGAGAGAAGGTCATTGAGAAAGAGATTGAAGTCATACACACTCCCACAAAAGATCAAGTTGCAGATATGATGACTAAAAGTCTAGATGGACCAAAACTACAAAGATTCAAGGATATGGCTGGAGTAAAGAAGATAGAGAAGAACCTCAATTAATGATTGAGGGGGAGCTGTTGGTGCATGACAATCATCAATTGAAGGATTATGGAGAAATGAAGTCAAGGAGTCAAGAAGGAAACAAAGTCAGATGGTTGAAGGAAGGACATTTTCAGAAAACTCAAAGATATGTACACATATGTACATTAGCTGACTTATACCCTTGTTTAAGTCATACACTTGTATATATTCATCTATAAATATGTTTGAAAAGTCGGGCAAGGAGAGTAGAAGAGATTTGAGAATAGGGAGAGAGAAATTAGTGTCATTAGACACATGAAGAGTGAGTGAATTGTCCATCCTCACTGAAATGTAAATTTTCTGAGAAATCGAGAATTTTTGCGCCCGATATTTTGCTGTCTGCTCCTTCTGTGCTTAATCTTTTGAGAAATCCTTTTACACGTATCTAAGTCCATAGCTAATCTATCTATGGCTAGAATTTGAGAGGTTAATTGTAATCAGGCTGTGAGAATTTTGGTTAGGAACATTCATATGTAAGAATGTTCTAACAGTCGAGAAATCTGGCGCACATTTCATCTTCAATGAAATGATCATTGCTCAGTCTACAGTGTAAAGTTTTACACAAGTGAGGGCTCAAAATCTAAGTTGGAAGGTAAGCCATCTATGGCTAGAAGATCTTGATGAAACGGGTTCAGAGTTGGGAGAACCAGTGCTAAGAAGTTGCAGGTGTCAAAGTCGCCATTGCAGAGAAGTACTTTCAGACATAGGTAAAGTGTTTCACACATTTCTCAGTGTATGGTTAATCTTTTTGAGAGATTTAACTTGGCAAAGTTGCGCAACCTTAAGGCGAAGTGTTGTGCAAAGTTTTATCAAAAACTTTACAGGATTGATTAGTCAGTGAGTGACTAATCTGCAGCAGATTTTTCTGAAGAAACTGAAATTTTCAGAATAATCAATTTTCTGATAATTTGGTGAAGATTCTCTAAATTAGGTGGAGTCTAAAGTTGATCTTGATATAGAGGTGATCTAAATTCAAGGTTAACTTGTTCTTTTGGAGATTAACACTCTCCATCATCTGCCCCTACCTCTAGATGATCTACCTCTCCCTGCATAGTTTGCTTGGGAGGTGGATCCTTCTTCATCAACCTTCTTGCTTTTACCCTTGTCTTTAGACTTCTTATCAGTATATAGGGCAGAGGGATTGTTACCTTTTGATTGCTCTCCATTCTTTGTGATCTTTGCTTCATGTGTGAATAGTTGTCCAATCAGAGTTGTTAGATCAGGTGCTTGGATGTCCATGTACAAGTCCATTGCAGTGGTGAAGCTCTCCCACTTGTCATCTGCCTTTAGTCCATTGATCACTTGTCTGACTATTTGCTCTTCCTCAATTTCTTCTCCAACACTTGCAAGTTGATCTGCAATGTCTTTGACTTTGGTGACAAAATCTGAGACACATTGTTTTGATTGCTTCCTAAGAGTTGTAAACTCAATCCATAGCTGATTCTTTCTGGCCCTTGTGCTTGATGAGAAGTATGTTGACAAGGTTTCCCAAGTCTCTTGGGAAGTCTTACAGTTCCTTACATGAGGTAGAAGGAAATCAGAGATAGAGTTTAGAAGATATGACCTTGCCAAAGCATCTTTAGCACACCATTGGTTGAGTCTCTCATGTTCATCCTTTGTAGGTAGGCCTCTGGTTTTGAATGAGGGCAACTCCTCATCTCCTGATATGTATCCATACAAGCTTCTCCCTTGTAGATAGGTCTTCATTGTCAATGACCATGCCTGGTAGTTATTTCTATCCAA
>CM035434.1:39065432-39070432 GCA_020310875.1 Ceratopteris richardii | reverse complement strand
TTCACAAGAGTGAAGGACATGTACACATATGTACATTAGTTATAACATAGGTTACATATACTTATGTTTTGATGAGAGTTTGTACATAGATGTCTATAAATACTTTTGGAAAATGTCGGGCAAATAGAGAGCAGAAGAGAGAAGACAAAGAGAGACCATGTATGAGCATAGGAATAGAGAAATTAGTGATTGTAAATGTCAATAGATAGTTGAGAAAGAAGTTGAAGTCTCTCTCACTTTTCAGTTGTAGTCTTCTCCTGAAATGAAGAAAATGTTGCGCCCGATGTTTCTGTGTCTACTCCGTCTGTGGTAGATCATTTGTGAAATCCTTTTGAGGATATCTAAGTTGTTAGTTAATGAGTTTGTGGTTTGAATTTTAGAGTCTAATTGTAAACAGGTGAAGAGAATTGCTGGTAGGAACATTCACATGTGTTGAGTGTTCACAGCTCTCTGAAACAGGCGCACATTTTGAGTCCAAAGAATTGAGTAGTGCTCAGTGCACAGTGTAAAGTTTTACACATATGATAGCTCAAAATCTAAGTTGAGAGATAAGCTATCTTCAGTCAAAAGGATTTGGTAAAACGGGTTCGACATTGTGAGAACCAAAGTTAAGAAGTTAGGGGTGTCTAAATCGACTTCTCAGAAGCACAGATTTGGACATAGGTAACTTGTGAAGTTGATTTCTCAAGTTATACTAAACCTTTTTGAGAACTTTAACTTGGAGGTGATGCGCAATCCCTAGGAGATGATTCGTACAAAGTTTCATAAAAAACTTTACACATTTGATAAGTCAATATGAAGAAATTCTGCAGCAGACTTTTCTGTGTTTCATCTTCTTCACAGATTTTCTCAAAGTTGATAATTTGGAGTTTGGACCTCTAATTTAGTGAAGGTTTTGACTTACTCTTGATATAGAGGTGTTCTAAATTCAAGAGTAGGTTGTTATTTTGGAGATTAACACTCTCCATCAGTGGTATCAGAGCAGGAGACATCAAATCAAGGAAAGGAAGGTCCCGACTGCTGCAGATTCAAGAAGTTCAACTTTTGAAGAGCTAAGAAGTGAAAGCTTGGAGTCAAAAGCCTGAGGAGAAGACTACTCGACATCAAGAAAAGCAAAAGGAGCCTAATTCGAAGTAAAGGTACATACATTGCTTGTAAAGCTTGAAAGTTTTCAATACACAGGTGGATACAAGATGGGAGATGCTCTACAGATAGAGAAATTGGATAGGGAAAACTATCCTGCATGGTCAATAAGGATGGAAGCTCATCTTATGAGCAAAGATTTAATTGGTTATATCACAGGAGAAGAAGAGAAGCCAGAATTTAGAGATCCTAGTGTTCCAACTAGGGAAGAGTTAGCAGATCTGAAAAATTGGATGAGGAAAGATGCTCAAGCTAGGAGCATTATCTATATGGGAGTCAATGATTACTTGTTACCTCACATTAGAGGTCTTGAAAGTGCTACTGACATATGGAATGCTTTGGAGGAGCATTTCCAGAACACTACAAAGTCAAGGAAGGCATCCTTATGGGCAGAGTTTACTACCTTCAAGAAGAAGGCTTCTCAATCCATCTCAGACTATGTGACAAGGATGAAAGATATTGCAGATGCTTTAGGAGCTGTTGATGAAGACATTGAGGAAGATAAATTGGTAAGGCAAATTCTTACAGGGTTGAGAGGTGATGACAAATGGAAGCCATTTATTTTGTCTACAGAACTATCACTTGACCATTTCACTCCTGATTTAAATCAATTGTTAGGTCATATGCTAACATTTGAGCAGGATGTTAAAGGAGATGGTGAAAAGAGTAGAGGACATGCAATGTACTCAAAGGACAAGAAGAAGAATAGCAAAGGAAAACAACAAGCAGGTGAAGATGAAGGAACAACTACTCAAGCCAACTTCCTAAGAGGAAGAGGAGGTGGCAAAGGTAGAGGAAGAGGCAGGAACAATAAAGATGGAGGCAAAGCTTGCTGGATTTGTGGTAAGACAAATCACTTAGCTAATGATTGTTGGCACAATACTCAGAATAATAATGGATATAGTCAAAACTATAATGCAAGAGGAAGAGGTGGCAGAAATCAAAGAGGTAATTACAGAGGTAGAGGTGGAAGAAATTACTTTGGAAGAAATGCAGGTAGAGGATTCCAAAGTCAACAATACAACAACACCTACTACAATTATGCTTCAGATCAAAAGGAAGATTCAACATTGATAATGAATGCAACTTGTGAAAGGCAGAGTGAAGATCAAAGAGTCTTCTACATTGACTCAGGGTGTAGCAATCACCTGAGTGGTAACATATCTTTGATGACTGATTTGGAAAGTAAAGTTTTTAATCATGTTGTTCAAACAGGTGACAACACAAAGCACAATGTGAAGTCAATTGGATCAGTGAAGGCCAAGGATGGAAGCACCTTATTGAGTAAGGTCTTGTATGTTCCTACAATCCCTAAGAATTTGATAAGTGTAGGTCAAATTGTTGAAAAGGGATATGAAGTAAGGTTCACTAATGATGGAGTATATGTGGAAGACCCTAGCCAAGGGTATAAACAGATTGTTTCAGGAAAAAAGGAAGGAAGATTATTTACATTGAAGATTCAAGGCAACATTGGTCATGCTATGTTCACATATGGAGGTCATAAGATCTCTGAGTTAGATCTTTGGCACAAGAGGCTTGGACATTTCAATGAAAGAGGTATTAAAGATATGGTTAACAATGGTTCAGTGCTTGGATTGCCTAATGTTGCAGGTCAACATATGACATACAAATGTGAGGCATGTCAATTAGGTAAGGCTCATAAACATTCCTATTCCAAGCATGGTTTTATGCACTCAGAGAAGCTTGAGTTGGTACACACAGATGTGTGGGGACCATCAAAAGATTTCAGTATAAATGGATCAAGGTATTATGTGATTTATGTTGATGATGCTACTAGGTGGATCACTATCTATGTGATCAAAGATAAGTCAGAAGTGTTTAATACATTTAAACACTATCATGCATATGCAGAAAGAATTACAGGTCATAAGTTGAAGAGACTAAGGTCAGATGGAGGGGGAGAGTATTTCTCTAATGAGTTCAGTGATTACTTATGGAATGCAGGTATAAAAAGGGAAATTACTTGCAGGTACTCTCCTCAACAAAATGGTGTTGCAGAAAGGAGAAATAGAACTCTTGTTGAGTTTGCAAGATCCATGATGAAGGAGAAAAATTGCCCTAATTATTTGTGGGCTGAGGCTGTAAATACAGCCACTTATTTGGTCAATAGGTTACCATGTAAAGCCTTGCAGGGTATGACACCATATGAGGCTTGGTGGGGTAAGAGACCTACCTTGGATCATTGCAGAGTATTTGGATGTGTGGCATATGCATATGTGCCATCACAATTAAGACACAAATTGGAACCCAAAGCTGAAAAGTATGTTTTCATTGGCTATGATGACAAGCAGATGGGCTATAGATTGTGGAGTCCATCAACAAAACAATTTATGGTTTCTAAAGATGTTACATTTGATGAACAAAGCACTTGGTATGCAGGTACAATCAAAATCAATACAGATGATGAAGAAGAAGTGAGTCAAAGAAAAGGTAAATCAAAAGTTCAAATATTTGATGAGCAAGAGAATAATGAAGTGCAGGTTGAGGTGGAAGAGACACCAAGATTTGATCCTGAATGTGAAGAGCCAGAAACCTCAAGGAGTGGAGAACTCAGAAGGTCAACAAGAAATAGGTGGCAACCTACAAGGTATAGTTATGATACTTCATTTCTAGCCACAAAAGATTATGCTTATATGGTGAATACAGATGAAGACCCTTCTACATATGAAGAGGCAAAAGGTAAGGAAAAATGGGAGAGTGCTATGCAGGAGGAATATGATGCACTATTGGAGAATCAAACTTGGGATTTGGTTCCTAAACCAAATAGTCAGAAGATTATTGGATGTAAGTGGGTCTACAAGACAAAAAGGTTTGCAGATGGAAGTGTGTCTAGATATAAAGCTAGACTTGTGGTCAAAGGCTTTGCTCAGACATATGGTATTGATTATGATGAGACCTTTAGTCCTGTGGCAAAGATGACAACTATAAGGACACTTATTGCTATTGCTGCATGTAAAGGTTGGAAGTTATGTCAACTTGATGTGAAAAATGCTTTTTTGAATGGATACATTTCAGATGATGTATTCATGGAGCAACCTCAAGGGTTCAAAGATAAAAGGTATCCAGATCATGTGTGCAAGCTCAAGAGAGCTTTGTATGGCTTGAAGCAGGCCCCAAGGGCATGGAATTATAGACTTGTGAAGTTCCTTAAAGAACTTGGTTTTCAGGTGTCTAAAGCAGATAGTAGCTTGCTTGTTAAGGCAAGTGAAAATGGTTTCATATACATGTGCATATATGTTGATGATATAATTCTTACAGGTACAGATGAAGAAGGAATACAAAAGCTTAAGAAGCAAATGGAAAAGGAGTTCAAGATAAGTGACTTGGGAGACTTATCATACTTCTTGGGCATGGAGATTACATATACTCAACATGGAGTATTTGTGACCCAAGAAAGGTATTTGAAGAACTTGTTAATCAAGTTTAAAATGGATGATTGCAGGGTAGCACCTACACCAATGGAGGTGAATCACAAATTGAGTAAGTATGGAGGTGAAGAACTCAAGGAAATGAGACAATATCAGAGTTTGGTTGGTAGCCTTATCTATGCTACTCTAACTAGACCTGATTTATCATATGCAGTAGGAGTTTTGTCTCAATTTATGCATTGCCCAAGGAAAGAACATTGGATTGCAGGACAAAGGGTGTTGAGGTACATTAAGGGTACACTCAATGAAGGTTTGTATTATGGGTTTACCTCAGATACAAATATCAAAATTTATAGTGATGCAGATTGGGCAGGTAATCCAGATGATAGAAGATCTACATTTGGATACATGTGTTATGTGGGAGATAAACTTATCTCATGGTGTTCCAAAAAGCAACATACAGTTGCT